>DWPA01003517.1:0-13964 GCA_018251375.1 Calpodes ethlius
TTTATTACATAATTAACACTTATATCTATACTCAAGTTAAAGTAATTACTTAAATTAAAGTAATTACTTAAGTAACTATTTTTATTCAATAGATAAAAATTTGAACGAAGTAAACTCTCAACATTTTGAATACACTGCGGGTTTGTCGTTTAAGTCAATACTTAAACCCAAGTCATTTACTTTAACTTGACTATAGATACAAGGGTAAACGCCTGTGATTAATCAAATATTTAATAAAATACAAGTAGGTATTACTAAAGTAGATCAGCAGTTTTATTACAACACATTTGATTAGTGAGTAGATAAAAGATGATTGATATTAATTTCTGATCTTTATCTATTTGTAAGACGAAACTACATTTTCTATTGTATTCGTAACTTGAAGAAGATGAGTTTCTATATTCCTCGGCTTCTTAGAAAATATGATATTGCTATTCATTTGTTACGAAACTGTATCGCAATAACATATAATTAATAGTCAAAATTATTGCATGACTAATCAATATATCGTTATAATGAATTCTTTGATGTGTCTGTTAGATATCGAGAAAGTATGAGACTCGTTACGAGATGACGTCATAATAATAATGTATCACTAATATTTGTTTGTCAAGGTGATTCCTAAATCTTGAATGAATTTAAAAAACTTATACAACGGCACTCCACACTATGGGATAGAAGAAGAAAAAAAAATCATCTCCACCGACAAGTACTCTCTGAATTTAAAAAAAAATAAAAACACGTTAGGTATATTAACACATATCAGCAACAGGTGGTCTCTAATATGAAAAACAAAAAGGTACATTTTTTGGCCCTATTTTCTTACTATGGTAGCCTTTAAAGGTTTCCTTGAAATGGTTACACATTTCAGACTATAGCGTATCTAAGCGTTATTATTCAAAGTATGTATAGTATACTATATATGTAAGAATATTAGTAAAGTAAGTATAGTAGTATAGTATATATAAATATATATAAGACTGTTATTACGTAGGACTTTTTTATCTACCTGATACAATCAACATGAGTCCTTAATATTGTAAGTGGATATTAACGTTCATGTATAAACTCTATGTTCTTATTGATTTTTTTTTTCAACGGCTACTAAACAGTAAGAGACATAAAAATTTTAATGTATCTAAACAACATTTTTGACGTTTATCCAAGAAAAAAGTAGTTAAATTATACACTGTAATATCTTAAATTACAGTCACCTATCTTCAAAGCCGTTATTACAGTCACCTATATTCAAAACGAATGGTAATAATCATTTCGGTTAAAAAAAATATCGTGTTACACATGGAAATAAAAAATCCTTATAATAGAGGTTTTAAAATAATATAAAATTATCTTTACTACAGTTTTTATTTTTTTTAATTACATAACTTCGAGTTATTATGCGATACTTAGGATACATTCTACAATTACATTATGAAACCTTTATCTTTCATTATAGACGTTTAAAAGGGAATTAAAAACGTAATTCTTTAATAAGATAATGGATGCCGTATACAACGTTGAATAATTTAGTTCCTTCAATTTTACGTGGCAGGGAATTTAGGTGAGTTATATAGTGAATATTCATTCAGTGGGTTAGATAATGAATATTGAATATTGCCGTGTCTGTAGTGACCTTTGCTACGAACATTGAAAGGCGTAGAAGTTTGTATAATCTTGATAATTATGATAAATATCAATATCATCAACATCATCACAGCTCATAACTGCTCTATTCTTGATTCGGGTCTCATCTGATAATGTAAGTGGTTAAGGGCCATAGTCCACGACACTGATGAAGTGCGAATTATCAGACTTCATAAACATTTGAGAACTTTATGGAAAACTTTCAGGTTTGTGCAAGTTTAACTCATTATGTTTTCCTTCAATGACGTTAGGATTATCTTCTAAATATTATATTTCTAAAATCGACCGTGCAGAGTATATGTATGAATTTAAGTTAGTATAAAATTTATATTTCAAATTGCTTGTTCAAAAGTTTTGATTTTTCTTGCAGTTTCTTAGTTTGTTAGTATTTTAGTTTGTTACAAATCTTGCAAGCTGAATTAAACTACTTCCGCTTCAAATTTCGCTCATTGATTTAGTTCAGATACTAATGCATTTTTATGAGCGTGACTTGTTACTTTACTCAGGGTTTGCTCCAGACGAGGGAACTCCTCAATACTGAACTGCAAAGTTACTGAATTTTCAGCGCTATACAAGATTGTTCTTAGTTCTTACGGGAATAACCTCTTGTATCGTGTTCTAAGCAACATTAAAATTACTAATTGATTAGACTTGTAACGCCTAGACGGTTGATTTCTTAATATCATTTGTCCAGTGAAGTATAAAAATTATTCGTGTGTAGTAATATCGTGTACCTGTTATCGCTGATGTTCATGAATTTCTTTTTTCGTTGACGATGGAAAGTTACTAACCGGATTATAAAGATTTTTTTTCTGATTTTGACAATATTTTATCTTATCAAGGTAACCTTTAGAGGTTTCCCTGAAATAGTTACACATTACGCACGACTATTGCCGCCCTGAGCATTATTATACAAAGATTATAATACAATTAGAAAAGTGACTCCTCGTAAAACGCGCATTGTATTGCGTGCCTTACATTGTTTATAATATAAGTCAAGAATTTCCCCGTGCCTATCGTAACTTTACGTTACAAAGCCGCATTCCTCAAGTTACTACGCTACAAAATAATGGCTTAAGACGTGTGCAGATTGTGGTGGGCGATATCGATAAGCTAAAGGCAGCGGAGTCGATGCTCATGGTCGTTGTTCATTGCAAAAACGGAGACACAGTGGGTGATAAAGTCACGCAGTCACGACGATAATTGTTTCGTTTTTAGTCAGAAAGAACTCACTGGTGGCATACCAATCCGATTCGTGACACCGCTTCATTATTAGCGATCCATTACTAGCACAGGTATCGATTCGTAATTGTATACCTTCGTGTAATAGACCTTTAGTGTGGGATCGTGGAGGGTTTAGTTGTTAAATCGTGTATCGCTTTTTCGCGCCTGAAAGTTTTTATAATGCTTAATTAATTATTTAATGCATACTTAGGATAATGGAAGCACTTGAGTAAATTTGGTCATACAATTACTAAGTTCATAATTAATACATTATACTTACTTATTTGGATCGTAATTTTTACATTACTCTTTCGATGTAGATAAAACGGAAGATGCCCTAATCTATGGTAATTATAAAATGGTAGTCAGGTTTGATAGTTACCACACAGAAAGATCCGACAACTCTATTTTTGTCGCACACAATTATTTAGAATTTATTTTATAACTTAATCACAGTTTAACTATGTTTTTATGTTTGTTCAAAGGGGTAGTTTTAGCAATATAATGTACAGCTTATTGTTTTATTAAAAATAAAAAAAATATATTTTAAATACACACCTATTGTACAAACATGTCAGTATACTGTTATTGTTCTAGGGTCATTACTCTGTACCATTAGTTGTTTTATTATCAAGGCACCCCATAATTTAAGCTTCTACATTAAACTCGAGGTTAGAAGTTATGTTCTCACGATAAACTGTTCAAGTAATAATTAAATGCAAGTCATTTTAGTAGCCAGTACACATTTTATTGACGACGCGTGGGTGGTTCGATAGAAATTCTGTTTCTATTAGCTTACCGTTAAATGTAACCAGCACATAGCGATCACACGTTGTTTATTTGTACCGTGTTGGTGAAATACTGGTATTAATAGAACATAAATTATTATATAGGTTGTAATATTAGTAATAATATGAATGACTTCCGTCGTAGTCTTACCCTGATTAGGAGATCGGCTTCTGTCGCCAGTTACGACACCTTGGTTTTCTGGTAAATATTAGATTTTCTAATCCGACTCTTGATCCGAAGCTTGAACTCATCTTTTAAAATCATGAGCTTTTTCCACGTAACTAATTTAGCCAAGGTGTTTTATGCAAGATTAAATGGTGGTACATTTTCGGCACAGTTTCGAATGCTTTGGCAAAATAACCTCTTTTACACAACCGTCAAAACAATATGTACTTTAATTTAATAAAAATATAGTTTATAATATTCTGGAATCGTGTACATTTGATCCGTTTACAGAAACAAAAATGCCTCTTTATTCATATGATTAAGGATTTAAGATTGAGAGGCGTCCGTATTCACTTTCAGCAACTATACAGTAAGTAATAAGTGTCACTTTATTTATTTACTATGTATTGTATTTTGTGGCACAAAGAAACAACTTTTACAGGCATTCTTGAGATGAAATTTAAGTACGTCACTGTTTAAATAATTTACAGTAGCACAGTTTCACTTCAAGAGTAAAGCGACTAGAATACATACAGTATGTAAGTGTAACATAATCAAAAGTGAAAGTGACTTTATCATAATTACGCTTTAATGTTTTAAATATGATTGTGTCACAAAACACAACCTGAGAACAAATTCATGTGTCACATAAATGTTTGTCACAAGAGCTGCTATTGAGACATTTCATTCAACAGGTTGGGTTATTATCAACTAGCTACAGGTCATCAAAACAAGGTAACTAGGATACACTTAACAATACAAATAATTCAAAAACAAATATATATCTGTCACATAAATGTCCGCCCCGTTAGGAAATCTAATCGGGAGCCTTTTGCTCGTCAAACAATTGATTTTCACGTTCTATTTTTTCTTACATAAGTCTTTGTACTCTTTGTAACTATCTTCAGTATTTTTCCTTAACTTTGCCTAGTTGATTCGAAAATAAATGAGGAATCAATTTTCGTAGATTTCCTTTAACGTATACCATACTGAATTACAAGAAATATTATTTGAAACTCTCTTAACAAGATCTTTTCTTTGAAACGTAATACACGTGATATTTTTTCATGCTCATTCGATAATATTGACACATAAATTTATCAGGAAAAATTTGCTCGAAATTTTAAATAAGTTTATTTAGAGATCTTCAAAGTTTGAAAATTTTAATAAATTTAGAGTAAAAAAAAAATCACGATTTGGAAAAATAAAAGTTACATTAACAGCAACCAGAAATTTAAATAAACTAGTATTCATTTATGTTGACGCTACTTATTTACAAGTATATGATACATCGCATACTTCACAACGTTCACACCTTTTCAAAATAACAGCAGAATGAATATTTACATTCTACATAGTTAGCCTTAACATGTAATACTGCTTACAAAGAGACTGCAACTGCTCCATGCTGGCTTCTCTATTCACTATTCAATATTTTATTGACAATATATAACAGAACAAAGGTTAACGAATTATTCGAAAACATGTTTCAAATTAGACACCTACCTAAATATTAGTTTATGGTGACCATAACTTATCTTTTATTTTTTAACACTTTTGAATGCAGACAAAACGATTTTAAGAAATACTCCCAGTTAATAGGACTATAGTTAAGAAGTATACGTTCTTCTAAATACTGTATGTAGTACTCGCTACAGTTTTCGTATACGTATATAGAAAATTTATTTGAGCATTATTTTACCATTGCGACTTTTAAATTATTTAATACTGGAATATCTTAATAATGTTTTAATTAATTAATTATTATAATAAGTACTATTATATATATTGAAATACAACTCAATTCGCTTCAATATAATGAATGAAAAGCGTCATTTCATGATAGTTTCCAAATATATGAATAAAAAATAATTCCATTTCGCTCTAAGTCAAATATTTTTGCTTTTTATTAATCTTGAACTTTCAATAGCTTCGTAGAACTTAAACAAGAAACAATTTAACACAATAATACACTTCAATAACTGCTATCGTTATAACTGAATTCATATCAGTTACGAACAGCGATTCTCGAATGCAAGTTTAAATTAATTTATAGCACAGAGGCTTATAGGTTAAACTCATAAACATACTAAAGAATGGCAGCGGTACTAAAACGTATTTGAGTTCTTAAGACCATTTAAAACGAAGGTGTTCTCCACGGTAAATCAGTGTAGACGCTCGTTTGCAGTTACGGGTTCGCCCACGCGATCCGTGAGTGGCGCCAAAGTTGACCATAGTCCGCTTTGGTTGGCGCCGAGATATGGATCTTGTGTAATAAATTATATTAACACATTATCTACTTGTTAATTATTTATTTTCAGTATAAATTTTAGGATTATGACGATTATATTATAGAGTAATTCATTAAAGTTTTTTTTTAATAAAATAAGTGTAAAACTAACTTTTGAAGAAAACATCAAAACATAAGTGTGCAAAGATTAAGTCCTAAGCAAAACATATTCAGTATCATCTGTTTGGTGTCATAAATCTTGAATTTTACAATAATATTTGCATACCGGGCAGACAACCTATGACACTTTTAAAATTGTTTACGTATACTTCTCGTAAATGTTCATCACATTGATTAACTTTTGTTATATCGGGGCTTTAATATGTACATGAGAATTATTTTTTTCTATGTATATGTTAAATAAACACTGCTTCTATGAATCTGCAAGAGCCCTATGGGATCAACAGTGATTGTCCATTTGAAAAAAAATGTAGCTAGTGGTAAATATTGTCTTTAATTGGTCCCTATGTACGGTATTTGATTAAATAATGTTAATACTTTCGCTTTTAATTTTTAGTAATTAGGAGTATTCCTTGAGGAGAGAATGTCCCTTGACCTACCCCAACTTTCGTAGTATTACATGGGTGATGAAATGTTTGATGTATATGTTTATAATCATTGTATACTCGTATTTATATGTCAGTTTAGAAATCGATTTTAAGTCGACTGAGAAAAGTTTTTTCATTTACAACTACAAAAAAAATCTAATATTTTTTTAATATTTAAACAAATACGATCGATAGAACTATTTGTCGAAACGGTGTTAACGTTGCCGGATATCTACCTGTTATCTAGAAACGTTAATGTTTGTTATAAAAGTTTGAAGACGTTCTCTGTTAGTTATCTCTGTTATTGCGTATAACATCATTAATCAGCCAAGCTGGTTTGCATCGGCCATCACCCACGCGGTCTTTGTGGCGCCAACGGCTACAAACATTCACTCCACTTGGCGCTTTAATATAAATCGCGATATTAATTAGATATACAGAATTCTCGCATGCCTGCTTCGATAACTTTATCAGATATATTTCACTCTACGGACGCGATATTGCTTTGGTTCGGAAAAATCTCTGTCGATATACATTGTAGGCGGGAATAGTTTTCGTATATCAGTATTTTTGCATTTGTAACTTTATCGAAAAATTACTCTCCGCTATATAAAAGTAGTTTCTTGTAAATTATTAAACAATCTATATTTTATTTAAAGTTAATCTTCCGTAAGTCTAAAGGGAAGTACTCAATCTTTCTTGATAAGACCCTAAAACCTACTAAGGTAAAAGTGATATTTCAGAGCTCAATTTTTATATTATCTGCAAAAAACAACCTTCTAATAATTCTATGAGTCATAATCACAAAGTACGTACTAAATCCTGAACTAATCAACAAGAAACTCATCCCACGTACCTATTTCATCTAGGAAAGAGCTGACCTAAAAGACGGCAGTGAGGCAACTCAAAGTGCTTCTGCACATCATGGCTTACTAATTTTGTTGGACGCGAAGTTATCTCGAGAAGGCCTTCATTTTAAGATGATATTGGAGCAAAGTGCTTCTATGCATAGTACGCTAATTTGGTTTGGAGCAAATTTTGCTATTAAGCCTTTCTTGGCGCAGTCGTTAATGAAATTTATACTCATTTTAAAAATAGAAGTTGATTACTAGGAACCAAGAAAAAAGTTGGTTAAAAAAATCTTGTGAATAACTTATAATAAAAAATTAAAATTTGAAGAAAGTTTTCTAATTTGCGAAAATTAATGTGAGTAAATATGTGATAAAAGTACTGAAGCATGTTATGGTACGAGGTCAAGACTACCAATGGCTTTTTATAACGAAGAAGGTGAAGAATCCACTTTTTAACTGGCTATGTAACTTGATTTCCCGTTTAATTGTAGGAAAAGTGTAGTCAATAGCAATAGTTAGTTAGTTAAAACTTTTTAGCTTTATAGAATTTTATTTTACCAATTTAAGCGTATAATGTGTAATGTCGTCAATTAAGCAAGCTTCCTAAGAATCTGTCTCCCATAAGGTTATTTATCTGAAGTATTTTTTGTCATGCCAAAAAGCATCTAATGAGCTCAATATCAATGGGTCTATTATGCTTCCTTCCATTTTCATTGTCAGGTCAAAGTCATTAGATGAAAATTAAATACTATACTAGTTAAGATGAATTTTGTGAGTACAACTAAATCTTTGTGAGCCCAAACTCAATGAGTTACTTTATAGGCCAAAGTTTTCTCACTCTTCAAGCTCCATCATCAAACCAGTTTGATAGCACACTGTTATTATAGAGTCTTTTAAATTACACATGCCTGCCAAATTTTATAAACATACATCAACTAGAAGTGGGTTACAGTAACGTTGAATTTTATTACATTGATTGCAGACAGATTAAACTAATAAAAATATGTTGACTATAGCTCAACAAAATTTTTATAACGTTAACTTTCACACAAAAAAAACGCATCATATTCAGTCGTCACATTAGATTTCAAAAAATTAAACCGCATCAATATCATTCGATTCGTTTCAGAGACCAACACGTCAAACTTATAACACACATATTTTTAGTCGGAGGTTAAAAATATGGAAACATGAATATTTTCAATAACTACTTATAAGTTATTTAACGGGTACTAATTGACTTAGATAAAAAAAACTCCTCATTCATTTGTTATCAAATGGCATGAATTTGGGAAAATACTATCTAGTAGGTAATTGTTTTGTTTAAGAAATGTACTTGTAATTTCACAAAATGAGATTCGGACTTTTAAACTATAGAACAATACAACAAATTCGATAAAAAATAGTGTTTAAGTAATATTTTGATTCACTGTAGAACTAAGGGTCGTTATAAATTGCACAATCTAATCTTACTTTACGAAAAGTCTTTGTAATCGACCAATAATAAATGCAGTGCACAATTCAGACATTTTTTGATTAGGAAATTTTTGTAGCTTGATGGGTTGTAAATTTTCTCTTACATTTCCCTATACTGTGTTTCACTGACGCACGAAGCTTGTCAGGACAAGACAGATTAGCATCTCAAGATATAGTCGAAGCACGTCCAGAATCTTCCAGATATTATCAATGGATGCCGGTGCAAGAATGATAAGATCGCTCTCGGCCTAATTCGACGGTAGTCGATTGGCGCGTACCTCGCCTATCTCTAGGACTCTGTTCAAGAAGCATTCCTTGAACTGGCGTTAAATTAAATTTACTTTAGCAAATCCCCTTCACTTTAGGAAACTGTGTTTGAGTAGCATTAACGCCTCAAAATTGGATTCATGCCTGCATGCATCCCATGTCGCACTATATTATCTAATATAATTGGTTTTAACACTTTGAAGGCTGAATAAAGGCACAGATAATCTCATAAATGAGGAGGTTAAGATAATACTTCACCACGCTGCTTAAGAGTGGGTTGGTAACCCCAATGGCCCACACAAGATCGGAAGATTTTGCGCTGCTCGTAGGCTTTTCGACAAGCCTTAACGACTATTATCTGCGTGTCCTGGGAAGTTACAAAAATAATGCCAACGGCGGTCACCCAACTATCGACTGCACACGCTCGGTCAACAAGCCGTCGAGCTTAAATCCAATATAATTAGATGTATCTATAAATATAGTTAACTATTACATAACTATAAACATGATGGCTTATAATTAATTTTATACACTATATTATACACGAACAATAAAACCCTAACGGGGCTTGTTATGTCATTTTAGATTTTTATTAGAAATAACAGTAGATATTGAAAGGAATCAATGACCTTTGTTATGGACACAGAAAAAAAATATCATCTATCCTTCCGTCCAGTTTTTGTGAGAGTTATAATATATAAGAAAACCATTCAAGGGATTCAGATACGACTTGGCATATTTGATATGTATTGAATATGTAATATAAATATGTACGAGTACATATATTTGATCTGTGATTAGTTTTATAATGAGAAATCGACCTGTTCCCATAATATAGAAGTAGAAATTTATTTAGGTGTTCTGTTAATAGTTCAATAAACGATCAATATTTTCAATGCATTTTTAACTAGATATTCCAATAAATCAATATGTGATTAGTGTCCTTACCGATGACTCAAAATATAAAACAGGAACAATTGTTCATGCTGCAAAGATATAGGGTTTTCACGGCGAAGGTATTCCATGGACATCCTTAGTTACTTACTACTAAGTGACTAGGCTGCTATTTATTTACTATTTACAGAAACAAATTAGTTGATTCAAACTGCATCTCTTGAATTATGTTTCCTATTCATGTATCTAAGTACAAACAGGACTTTGAGATAAATGAAACTAGGTACATCAAACATTTAGTAAGCAAAAGTAAATAAAACATTAATTTCATTTATTTAAAAGGATTCTTCCTACGTTTTGGCGGTATCGGTAGACTTGCCTTATCAGCGGACGGTAGCGATACTATCGTTCCGACCTAATTCGATTTCCAACCGCTTGCCGCGTAACCCCGGCGATCTCGACAGCCCGCCAAGCCGTGCTCATACCGGGAAATGGAATAACCCTTATCTTCACTTAAATATGCAAACTTGCTAGTGAATCACGACCCATTCACTACTTTAACTGGAAACTTCTTTGCCTCTAAAGCCTCGAGTGCTTCAAGCTATTAATTTTATTACAGCATTCAGTCTTCGCTTTTAAAATTATTATATTTTCTTCGTTCAATTTTATCATTTGAAATTTCTTTATATTAACATATTTAACTTATTTACGCCACATTCCAGGAGGAGCAACATATATGCGGGAAATATCACACTCTTATCACTAAACGAAAACATAAGCGCAAATTAAAGTCCACGTGGACTTGCATATTGATAGGTGATTCATGATTGAATAAGTATACAAGAAATACTTTCGCAAACCTATTTGTCACATGGAAATTGTATAAACCTATATGCGCTTGTGATAAACGTACAGTACGTACGTACGCACGAAACCTATGTTTCGCCGCTTAATCCACCGCTAGAATAAATTTGTGCGAATCGAATTCACCTTTACCTGTATAGTAGAATAAATCCACGCGGCGTGATTGGCGTGAGGTTAGGCGTCCACTGAAAAAAAAACACGTGAAATTTCATTCGAAATGCATGCCGTTTAAGATTCAGTATACAGATTTTAAACCACGTTTATCCAAAAGTTTGTTTGTGTGAAAGCATCGTGTGAATACATACCTCAATTTTATTATACGCAGAAACTACATCAAAAATTGTCGTGGAAACTGTAGATGTCTATATAAAATAAGTAAAGTTAGAAATGACAAATTGATTACATCAACTAAGATAACGGACTGCAAAACCAGACAGTCTATGCAAATACAAAATTTCGCAGTCTTCCATTTCGCACTGAAATGCAGTAGGAGTATGGGAGTTGTAGTATTCTGCAGTTTCTATGATTATGGTTCTAAAACAGAATAAAAAGCAGAGGCTTGTAAAAAAACTTCCAATTAATCAGGGTCCGCATAATGACTTCCATGTGACCACTCTCTTGCAAATGCGCCTTGAACTAACGCCCGCTAATTTCACGTAATGAAGGGAATTTAGCGCAGATGTGCTTTTTGCTAACACGAGTCTAGGATTTTTGGCACTGTCACCGCAAACATTTAAACGTTTTCACCATTAATCTTGAGTTTCCGCAAAATTATTATTTTAAAGTTATGTATTTGGTAGCATTTGCTTGTAATGTTGAATCTGGACGTTTGTGTTTCCTCTGCAGAATCGAAATGAAGGTAGCCGAGCTGTTTAACATTAAATTAATGTTTCATTTTGTTTCTTTATAAAACAGTCTTATTATTTGTAACAACTAGTTACCCACCTTAAAATCAAGCCAGATTATGTATTTTTATAATGCCAGAAAAATTCACGTTAGCTTTGGTGCCCTAAAGGCCACATTAAGTAATGAGTAAAACTAAAGGAACAAAAATGTCGGTGTCCACTCAGTTAAAGTATTAGGTACCCATTACTTCTCATTATGCAAAAGGGATAGCTATTACAACATTCGTGACTTATAGTGATCCTGAGAATGCTTTGGGCTACTTAAAGACCCATTTGCTGAGAGATTGGCCCAACCTACGAGGTATATTGCAGAACTTTAGAGATAACTTCTGGAAACTTCGAACGTTTTGACGCTGCAATACTTAGATAAGGTAAACTGACTGTCTTAATTAAGTTACGAAGTTTAAACGGTGCTTAAGCATATATTTGTTTTGAATTTTGTATCGGTTTGGTTTTATTATTCCTCGTATAATTTTATCTATATTTTGTAACAAAATTTCTCGCAAAACCATCGGGGGTGTATAAAAATTCCGGATTTTAATGAGATACCCATTCTATCAAAATTTCTTTTCACGATAATAAATTATTTATTAAATTTTATATATCATTATTGAACAGAAAATATACAGGTGTTTTAATAACCGTTAAAAAATAATATAGTTACATACCATAAACTGACAAACTCTTGTATAAAATGTGTAATGAAAAACCAAAAAAAAATAGAATCCACAGTAATGAAATTGGTAAAAAATAAGGAAATAACTTTTTAGGAAATCGTCATCCCTTCAATTAAATGACTCTTGATACAGGTTTATAGTATGGCATCAGTAAGTCAACTTTGCCAATACACCAATCTCTTCGACACTCTTGATGGTGTCAGTAAAAATTCACTATAATTTTTATTAAATCGTGTATATTGCTTGGATAAAAATATTTTTATTGGTATAAAGTTGGATCTTTTGTCGTGAAAGTGCCATTTGACTTCCGTTACTTCATATTAGTATTTCCATTGACTTATGACATTGTTTCTCCTAATGCCACCACTTTGTTACAATAATTAAGAAAAATGATTAGATTACTATTTAATTCATAACAGACCTAACAAATGAACCTAATTTAGCAGTCGAACAATAGAAATGTCTAGACAGATATTGTAAGGTTTGTGCGACGAGACGCGTCCCAAAATAACTAAAGCAATCGGGAGGAACTGTGAGAATAAGAATACTGTAAATTTATTTATTTAGATTTTCTAACTATATCATCTTAGAATTACGCCACTTTAAGGTGAAGAATTTTGGTTTCTCTTTAGATATTAAACGCGTTGGATCACTCTTAGTTCTAAATAACATAATCATTAGTAAGAAATAAGCGAAAGGTAGTTTAAGATTTAATATTTTTTTTAAGGTTCAGGACCTATCTGAGCTGCCTAAATTAGGGGAGGCCTATGTCCAGCAGTGGAGCTTAACAGGCTGTTAGATAGATAAATAGTTTTAAATATACACATTGATTGAAATTTATATTAAGAATAAACAATTATGCTCATAGTCCTATTAAGTATGCTTTATAAACGAAACATTATGGCGTGAATAAAACAATTCCAAATTCAAATCACACAAGGCATTAAATAAGAATTACTTTACTAACACGTGTAAACTACAAGACATTAAGGCCACATTGAACAATATGCTAATGTTAGTGGAAACAGAAGTAACTGGATTAAATTCCTGAATTATAATAATAATTCATGAATAATTAGGATTTATACAATTAATTGACCAAATATATTAATATATCCGCAACACTATTAAATGAACTTGTAAAATGTGATAAGCATTTATTAAAGGTAACGTACCTGTGTAAATGATAATGTTTTTTTTTTTAAATCTTATTCTAAATTAAAAAAAATCTATATATATATAAATGAATGTTTGTGTGTATGTCTTTTATAGAATCGTTAACGATACATTTAATCATATGATGATCTTTAGCAAAGTTGTTGTGTATGAGCCCACGAAGGTTTCTAAGTTTCTAAGCGCCACTGTTATTC
>DWPA01003518.1:0-13962 GCA_018251375.1 Calpodes ethlius
GGCACAGGACCGGTCGGAGTGGCGCCAATTAGGGGAGGCCTATGTCCAGCAGTGGACTTTAAAAGGCTGCTAGATAGTTTGCGTAGACGCCGCGCAGCAGGTCCGCTTGGTATATTATCTCCATTGATGCATATTATGTGCGATATAAATTCGTAAATTATCTCCGAAATATTTTTTTTCAGAAAAAATTTCAAGATGCCTAAGTTTTTGTTTGATAAATGCTGTTTTTGTGTAAATCTACGACTTGGAAGTTTGATCATAGGATACATAGAGTCGGTACGATACACTACTATTTTATAATTGTTTATATTGCATATTCAAATTCAATTTATTACTTATATTGATTCAAAATATTTGTCTTAGTTCTAATAGATGAGTTGTTTTTAGTACATACAGTTCGATTTATGTTCATAGCAAATTAACTGTAAATATTGATATTAATTTTATGACTGGTCCAAAACTATTATTAGTTTAGCCTAATACAATATTGTAATTTATTTATAATATTACAATAAATATACTGGTAGTATTGTAAAATATTAACATGCATTATTATTTTTATAAAATATTTATAAATTATTTATATCACATTAAAAGTGAAATAACGGTCGTTCCAAGATACAATGATATTATTTTTATTGTATTTCTTTTCCGTTTTAAATATTTCTTTTAAAAAAAAAAATCTCGAGATTGGAACTTTTTTTTATTAAAATTCCGAACTCATGTATTTGAAATTGAGGGAAATCTTCGTATATTATACGTATAAAATATACATGAAGCGATTGTTATATGTTCGAGAATAAATTTTATTACTTACTTTTCAGGTTTATTATTGAAGTAAATTAATTGTTTTTATATTTTTATTTTGTTGTTTTATTGTTCCAGGTGTCGTCCCTTATAGAAGCAATAACGTTTAGTATGGATATTTCCATCTACCTAAATATGTCTGAAAGAAGGAAAAGTAAAAAGAAATATAAGTTACCTTTTGCTATCGATATATCTTTCCTACTATTGTTCATAGGTTGTCTGGCCTTTGCTATTGTTCTCGTTATCGGCGTGCATAAGGTAATTACTCTTCATGACAATTATGTATTCGCTGACATGGACGCTATCAAGTTATTTTCAGTGAGGTTAACTAATAAAGTATATGTTGGGATCTACCCTCATTGCAATACAACATGACGGCGCCTACCTGCATTTGCAAATGTGAACAAAAACGTGCAGCGGCCGAGTAGTGATACATGAACAAACGGTATAAAAAGGGGAGGTAAATGCCGACTCGGTACATTGGATCATCGACCGTTGCGCTGTGCATACATTACGTTATCACCGAGCAATGTATTATCGCATAGTCTCGAAATCTGCATTGATTAATTTAGTTTATCAAAGATTGTTTATTCAGTAAAATGATTGGAATAAATCAAGCGATCATATACATTAGTAAGATAGTAAACAAGTCTAAAGATTTCATCAATGCGTTGCCAATGAGAAATGAAAAGATGAAAGAACTAGCTTTCAACTGAATCAAGCAAGTGGGTGGTAGTTAGGAAGGCATTAAGAAAAGATAATAATAATGATAGAAGGATTTTTATGTGAAGCCAATACATATAAAAATAATGATGTTAAATGGACATTGCATGTCTCAAAAAGTGTTCTAATAATGTTGTTAATTTTTTATAGTCTTACCAATAAATAGGTTAGCTTCTGTACCTGAGTATACTGACATAGGGTTAAAATCAGTAATCATATAAGCCGCCTGAACATGGCTAAAATATCCCGGCTAGACATTTAGGTAGTGAATGAAAAATATCGGGTCGTTGATTTTTGTAATACTTGTGATAGATGCCTTTGGCCTTCGTAACTTTAACGCAGAAGCGTGTGTGAAGGTTCGTTTTATGTTTACTGGATGTTACCCACAACTAAAGATAACAGTGAAAGCCTAGTGTAGGCTTAAATAGCAATAACCTACTGGTTTGATCATTCGTTTTACGAACGTGGGGGCGTTAGTTCGAATCCTGCATGCACTTCTAATTTTCAAGAAGTTACGTGCGTGTTACAATTTAATTATCACTTGCTTCGATGAAGGAAAAAATCGTAAGGAAACCGGGAGACACAAGATCCATAATGATCTTGAAGATGTTTGAAGTCTACCATAGGGTACTGGGCTGGCCCAGTGGTGGACCGTCATTCCGACAGTCCGAGCCCAACATGGGGACAGTAAAGGGTTATAAGAATGATGACCCGTATCTTGGCCCGCATGGCAAAATAATATAGCAATAAAAGCATTGTCAATTTCTTTCTATTATTTGTTATTAGGCAACAATCTGTTATTAATTTCGTATATACATCGTAATGGATCTTCCCACAGAAATGAATAGTTTTTTCGCAGTAAAAAATAGTTTATAGTCCTCTCCATCCTTCCAACTGTCTCCACACAAAAATTCACACCACAACGACGCTTCGTTGCGAAGTGAAAGAAGGGCAAACAAACACAGTATTTATAATAGTATTTTTTTCTTCATCAGATTAGTTTTATATAGTTTTTATTACAGAACAAACGTGAAAATATAAAAAGTTACTTGATGTTTGGCGTGTTTGTCATCTTTGCCATTTTTATACTGTGCGTGGTGCGAAATACTTCGGAATTTATGGCAGAAAATCTTTTCCGTGACGTCCTCAATCTGTGTAAGTTAATCAGTTATTTTTTATGTAAGTAGCCGACAAATGAACAATCGCCGAGCAAGGCAGAGAATTGGAGGATGAGTTAATATTTTTTATCGGTGTTGGTGATTTTCTCTTTGGGTGTAGTCTATGGCACCCACGATATAAGCAAATCTAGTAAAGACAGTGCAAGTTAATAAATAAATAAATATAAAATAAACGCTAACACACTCATACACCCGTAGTAGTATTCCCTGTGACGCGAGTGGCATGGACAACACAAATAACACGTCGCTAACACCCGTGACCCGAGAACAAATATTTATCCGTCACATAAATATCTGCCCCGGCCGGAAATCGAACCCGGGACCCCTTGCTTCGCAGACAGGGTCACTACCAACTAGACTATCGTATCGTAGGCTATAATTTGGATAGTAAAGAACTCGGCGCTTTCAAACAATGGTAACTGACATGAACTTACTCAGGAGAGGCATGCCACTCGGATCGGACCTTTGATTGATATTCATAAGCGTTATTTGTTATATGCGTTGAAAAGGGGACGAAGATTTATTCACCTCGCTCCGGCAAAAAAAGTATACGCCAATAAAAATGTTTCCCAGAAGCAAGGTACGGGACTGTGGTTCAATAAAAAGGTCTCGAAATGTATTTGAAGTAGCGAATCGGCATGTCCAAGAAATATTTATAGCTAGTTACATCTTAATCAGTAGTTAAAGTAGGCTTACTTGATAAATAATACTCAAAAAACAATATTAATGTTATTTATTTCAGTATTCAAAGTGTACGTTGTATTAATTGTTCGGAGCTATTACTTAAAAATGGGGGACGAAGAGGAAGTGTAGAGCAGTGTATTCGGACAAGCAAATTGACATGAATAATAAATAGTGTCTTGATATTTTCATATAATATTTCCGCCTTCGTGCGTGAAAAGGAATATTTGTATGTATGTACGTGTGTATGTTGTGTTTGTGTGTGTGTGTGTGTAGTCTTTTTCTTTGATAATTTGTTTTTACTTTTTAGCGATTATTCGTTCGTTTTTATAATATTTATAACATAATATTGATGTATATGTGATTGTAACACATTTTTTATGTGCATTAAAACGTGTAATTTTCATGTTTTCTGTTTAATTTACCGTCTTAATAAATACAATTTGTTTCTACAACTGGCTGCGAGGTCAATAAATTTTATTGAAAAAAATGCTTTGATGTGCTTTATTATTTCGGAAGTTTTTTATCAGCTATACTAGAGTAATTAACACACACAAATAAAAGATTCGCAACTCCAGAAATCACTATGGAGGGGAGGAGGGGTTGGTTGTTAGAATATTGTACCCAAGTAAAAAATCCAATAAAATATTAGCATTTACACTACTGAACAATGTCACCTCTAAAGTAACTTTTAAGTATTTCTTTATGATTTGTTACATTAAATACACGTTTAAGATATTAAAGTTTTTTTATATTATTATATGAATAACTGAAAATAATGTCCATCATCTTCGTTCTGATCCAGTTACGTACAGTACCTAGACTTCTCGGAGTCATTGATTCAAAATTCCAGACTTACTGACGCCGTTCGTGTCAAAGACTAATTTGTAAATATAGAAGTGCAGAAATATTCTGAATACTGTAAAATAATCAATTAGTTCACATCGACTAATTTTTCCACGGGATATTTTTGCTTGAATTACTTTCTATAACGTCATGTTTATTTAATCTATGGTCCAAGGATGGCGGGTAGTGCGGTAGGTAACGAGAATGTGTGTATGTGCTACTCTGTGGGACCCATTCTGGGGGGTAGAGGTATACTGATTACAAATAGCTGTTGCACTATGTTGTAAATGTTTTTTTTTAGAGTAGACGAACCTATTGATTGTCTTTGATCACCATTAGTCATGGATATTACTAAAACACCATTGACCCGATTCATTGCTGGTCATGTAAGAAAATAGAAGGAATAAAAGAAGGAAAAATTGCTCTAAAGCCTGTAGTTGGGACACGACGAATTATTTTGGGGCTGACCCAAGCAAGATGGTGGTACCTAGCCACGTGAACAATACACACTAGTAGTAACATACCATTAAGTGCTTCTATTTATCCGAGGGAACAAAGCTATAACGGAAAGTCTTCGAGTGGCAAAATAATTTCTAAAACTTAGTTTGGTTACTAGTCGCACCACTAGTCCATACTGGAGCAGCCTGGTTGTGAATATGCTCTAGACATAGGTATGAGGTGAGACCCGTGACCAAGGAATCCATATATTTAGGTTTTTATTTTCACGATATTTATGACCCTTAAATGTTTCATAGTTCATTCTAGAATCAAAGTAGTTAGCCAAGCACTCGTGAACCTTGTCACTACGAGTATCGTAGGTATTAGACTAATTTTAAATACATGCGACTTCTACACTTGGGACCTAGTATCATTGCTCAAAGACAATTAATAGGATTTATAAGACGGATGGCAAATTAGTGGAGGCCTATGTACAGCAGTGGACCTTTAAAGGCTGATAGATAGATAGACGGATGAATGTTTTTTTCACTATTGATTGGATGGTATTCGAATCAAATCAAATACTCAACTCAAATATGCAAGTCATGTTACAATGTTTTCGTGTAAAGAAAAATATGTAGGATAACTTCTGCGAACATATTCTTTGGCGTTTTAGGGGTAGCAATCGCCGAATCCCAAGCGCCAGTTCCTCACGCGCTCGCCTCTCAGCGTCTTCTTGTGCTGAAGATTTTGTGAACAAATTTATAATAGTTTATTGATCTTAAAGATACTTCCCTTTACTACGTTAAATAAATTCACACGTATCTTTTTTGTGGCGAAAAAATGTAAGTAACTTATGTATGAAAAATATTAAGAATGTGAGTTAGTGTCAAAATGAGTAAATCAGATATTATCGATTATCTTTTAAAATAAATCTTAATTTAATATTTTAAACGCATAAACGTGGTCGATAAATAATTGTTACTATTTTTTGTCAGGCGTTTTATAAATCTTCAGTTTCATCAACGTCGGATATTTCCTCTTAACGGAATTTGTCAATTGATTAACCCACGTAAATCTACTATTATATAATGTCGAATTTCTATGAAGTAATTTTAGAGATTATTGCGTTTAGACAAACAGCGAAAAATAGAGAGATTTGTAATATTACGCGTTCCTAAATGTATAAGTTAAACCTTGGCTCTTCTGTTATGTTATTTACCTAAGTTAATGATAAAATAAAAAAAAATAGATAGTTGATCCTTCATTGTATGTACCTACTTTTGGTAGATACTAAAATTTAGCAACAAGATAGCAATAATCGATCATTCATTATGAAAATTATTTTTCAAAGATATACAATTGTACAATATTTTATATGAATATTAGTGAAGACTTCTGTAAGTATTTTACGCTGTTCCACTTGATTTCTAATTTTCGTATACTCTTCGAAAAGTTGTCGCGTTATACATATATTTGGTTCGGTATAAACTGGCAGTATTTATAAACAATACCGACCCGAAGAAATCACTACATATTGGACGCGGCCCGATTGGTAGAATCGCGGGGCATTTCGTTTGTCATATGCCTGAGTGCCATATTTGGGTCGTCTCGGCACAATTCTGCTTCCATTTTGGTTGCAGTACATACACTTCATAAGGGGCTTTTTTTCGCATACAACAACTTCGATTTTACCGATTTTACCGAATGTACCAATTTGCCGACCCGAATATATGTGTAATACGCCTTAACCATTTGTAATGTTTTAATTTATTTTTCCAGATATAAGTAAACATGGGGTTGCCGCAGCTAGAAACGTGCTGTTTTGTTTTTGATTTGAAAACAGGAAATACGGTGATGGGATGTATCAATGCGGTGTGTATATTTTTAATATAAAGGTCATTACACATTACACCAACTTTACGTCAACTCCAACAAAATATAATTTAAAAAATGACAATGTAAAGTTACTCTTTAACGAGCTTTACGGTTGAATTTCGACTGCAGGTGTAGTGATGATTCATGAACATATACCATTTACATTTCAGGTATTTTCCTTTATACTAACAGTCACCATGATAGTGGTAGCGTGTATGCTGGAGCCTCCAGAACCGGATCTCACCAAGGAGCGAGATCTCAACTTAGAGGCTGCCCAAACGGGCCTCTACGTGATGTCCATCATTCTAGTGCTCATGTTCCTCGCCAAATTTTGTTTCGACATATTCTTCGTGTATGGAGTTGTAACGGTAAACTTTAAATTTGTTTTTTTTTATTCTTAACTCCTTTCGGAAGTCAAGACAACCTTTTCAGGTTCAGGAGAACCTCATTGAACGATGGACGAGGCTATTGCTTAGATCGTCTGTGAAATTGTTTTATACTTCTTTGGGTTGCAACCTAGAAGCACTAATAATGAAAAAGGCAAATGAGCTGACAAGCCTACTGATGATAGACATTAGTGATAACCCAACAAACAGTATGCAGGGACGCCATCATTGCTCGTTCGTTCATTGCCCATGCGATAAAATATGCAAGAAGAAAGTTGGTAAATATAAATTTAATTGCTTTCAGGAGCAAGCTGGCATCATCAGGGCCTACTTCATCATGTGGGTCGTATTCTTTATGCTGTCCATGTTTACATTCTTCCTCAATTCCCACCATTACAATGCCGGCACCATCACCATGGAAGTGTTTTATATTGGTAAGCTCAATTGTCTTTATTACATAAGTGTGTAGAATAATTGACTTATTAATCTTAAGCTATTATTAGTCTACTTTGCAACAATCTGCGATTAAAATGTATTGACTCTGGTTAGTCGCTAACCTTACCTAACCTAACCAACTTACCCTGATGATGCTCCGGTTCGGAGCGAAAGACGTGTTGGTGGTGGTATGTATGTTGGTATATACTTTAATTTATTGCTTGCATGCTTTCCTTAGTGGGAGGGAGGGAGGTACCACGCATGTTTTAAAGTATATACCGTCATATATTTTAATCGCGGTTTGTTGCAAAGTAGACTAATAATAGGTTAATAACAATGGATTTCCGCAAAGTAACGCCTGATACTATTAACTACGACTTGTTTATAGTAATAAAATGTACCGTGTATTTATTTACAGGTTTAAATGTATACGCCATTCTTCTAAGTCACAGTTTCTACAAACTCCTCAACACTCGTGAAGAAGTATAAATATAGAGGTTTATTATAGTTTATATTACGCTGGATTGGCTGGAAATGTTGTGGAAGTGTAACTAATAGATTATCGCCATTTTGGCGCTAATTGCTGTGGCGACTAATAGTGAGCATCTGTGGAACTAATGATAAAACGTTATGTCAAATTTGGTTCCCGAGATGCTCGCGGGAGGCGTCTCGAATCGGCACAGATAATATCTGTAATATTATGCCTTTCCAGTGTATACTATAAAGACCAGCGAGTTTAAACGTTTAAATGTTGATAATATTTTATTTAATAATACTCTGAATATTATTTATTTACAATATATACTGAGGGTATCTATGAAAAAATTTTGTTGACATAGTTGAAAAATAAACAAAAAAATATATTATTAGCGCCTATATTAAATGTTATTAAGATGGAATGAAATTATTAATTCCACGAACAATTATTAAAAGTTTAAAAGCTACGGTCTCAATTTGTTTAAAAATAAATAAAGTATGCAACGTTGTGGTGTCTAATAAATTATATAAATATTTACATCCTTATAATCAAATTTATGTAAATGCAAATGTATAATAATTGTTATATTAAATTAATTTTGTTAATGATGTGTTCTTTATTTTTAATCACATAAAACAAAAAAAAGTATGTCTTTATGAATGTACCCAGCTTCTGGTCTAGGAGATTTTGATGGCCCAGGAGGTGGGAAGCAAAAATTTTTTTTTCGCATGGGGGATATATCCTTAGTCAATAAGAACTTTTAAGAAGAAATGTAGGTACGTACTGAAATGCGTACAAATCTCAGGAGAACGTAGCTACTCACTTCTGCCCCCACCCCTCAGTATGTCCATGAGTATTGAATAATTAAAAAAAAAGAGCAGGTCCGTCGGTAGATTCTTCATTCAAGCGAAAAGTAACGCTATGTATAATGCTTACAAGCTACGCGAGATATTATGTACTGAAACAAAAAACGATATACCTAATGAATCTTGTGCATCGATGATATGATAAGGTATATATTTTTTTAACTTTAATTTCATAATCATTACAGTCATTTAATGCCATTGTTACTTATCCATTTTATCACAATTACCACACAATCTTTGTATTTCTATTGGAATTAACAAAATTAGGAAAAGAATACGCGTTAGATCTGTCGTTACGTAGGATATATGCATAATCTATGTGGGATTTAGGAAACGGTGCAATAGGTAGTTAGATTGAAAGTATGATACAATGAGAGGACAAATGTAAAGGAAAGAAAGAGATGGATATATGCACGAGTAAAATAAATCTAGGAAATTAAAGATGGCTCACTTGTGATCTTGCGATTAAGACGATCGGACGTGTTATTTCTCATGTATCTCAATAAATAATTTTACAGTGCTTAAAATTATTTATTTTCCTCGCCATTTCTATATTATTGTCTATGGCTGAGTGTAAAAAATATATGATAATGATGTAGATGATGAGTATACTTAAATAATTTACAGTAACTTACATTTAAATATGGGTTATATTTTTAGCATTTTATTATCTTTAATTAAGTACATATTTTACTTAAATATACTTTAAATTAAAATTACTTATTTAACATGTTACGAGTATTCTATATTTTTTTTGTTACTTTTAACAATATCTATCTTTATAAATAAATTAGGTTTATAAAATGAAATTAGTAAATGTAATATGAATTTGGTAGCAACTTTTGACCATTATATTCACAAACAAGGTCATACAGTGAAATAAAAAAAAAATTGTATTTCCATCTACTTCACTCTAGTTACTAGAACAATGTCAAAGACAAAGATAGATATAGACAAATCTATTCTTTCCAATATATGTATTCATTGAATATACGGCAAAAAATAAAATTCATTAGTGTAAGAACTTTAATAACAATTTTTGGAAGGAATTGAAATAAACGTAATTTACTTTTTAGTTAAAATACAGAATGTATGTAATTAAATGTTGCCAATGATCGATAGAGACAAAAAATAGGTACAATATTTTAAATATTAAATCTATGAAAGAAGTTTGAAGCGAGCTTATAAAAAAAAAAAAAAAACTAAGACAGACGTCTGAAGCTAGCTTCTTTTAAAACAATAAAAAAAAATAAAAACCAGTTCGGTAGAATGTAGCGTAAGCTGGTTGTCTACGCGGCTGGTACTGAACTTATGTTATCTGATGCGTCAGCTTCAATAAGTATCGTAAGGTCTGAAAAACTATTTCGGCATGCATCCTGAATGACAGCTTCGTAACATCTATTCACTGTTATTGTAACGCTGCAACTTAATACTGAAAAAAACGAAAATATTTAAAAAAAGGTTCATACTGCGACGTATTGTCTGAGTACTGGTGTTACATCAAAAACACCAAAAAGAAAATGAGGGAGTACCCTTAGTTCCATCTACCAAATACTATCTTCTATTGGAACAAGAAAACATTTGACCGTCGATTTCAGAAAGAAGAGTAAAAGCTACGCTTACTGTTGACAACCTTACCATCATGTATGAATACCATCAGGATCAAGCGTGACGGTATCAGCCGACTTACAGGATGACCACCATAGTCTAAATCGTTGCACAACTGGGTTCAAGTTGCACAACAGCAATAAAGAAAAGATAAGAAAATAGAAAATGGAAACTATTTCTCAAGCACGCAGCTAAAACACTTCAGTGGCCTGTTAACTAACCGGGAAGCTTTATCTCCTTCTCTTTCGGTCGTACGCTCACTGCTGAGCATCATGATGTTCCTATCTCAATCATCTGATCTCAACCATCTGGATGAATGATAAATTTTCGAACTAGATGCCGCCATTTTTCGCGGCGTGAAACACAGTGTATGGCTAGATTATAATACCAGTGATAATATTGATTTATAATCCTTCTATACAACGTTACCACGAAGCGAGCCGAATTCTATTTTCTTTGATGACCCCCTATGGCCTAAACCATAAACCGATCCAATACGGCTTGAAATTAACAGAAATCGACGTGTATCACAACCCTATACCCGGATCAAAGAAGTACTTAATAAGAATACTTAAAGAAGTACTTGATAAATCTTACCTGATAGAACTAACGCGGCAAGTGCGAATACCCAATGAATATTTAAAAACAATAATATCGCGCTGATCAGTTGTAAAATACTCATGGTTGAGCTGTAGCAGATATAAACCACGAGGTATCCGGGCTTTCTCTGAAAATGAAGAAACAAACAATAGCTAAGTACCATACATCATTTAAAGAAATAACGTCATCAAATTCATCAAATTACATCACTATGAGAATGGTTCATCAGTGCTACAAGTGACCTGAGTAGGCTACAACCTAAAGCAATATACTTGTTACGCCTAGACGGTTAGGTTTACATGACGTAAATAAAATATGTACACGTGTGATTATATCGTCAACTTACGAACGCGCCGACACCCACACAAGTGTAAGTATGTGTTTTTTTTTGACATGAAAGTGGTACTTTAACGATAATTATAAAGAAAGTGAGTAAAATATATTTGTTTTATATATGACAATAGTAACATGCTACCAAGGTAGCCTAAAAAGCTTTTTAAACTGATTTTTCCTGATGGTGACTCCGACGTGATTCCACGTGAGAATTTATTTAATATATATTTAAAGTGAGTCGACGCAGCGACATCCACATTACAACCTGTCGTGCGTCTCTTCTGACGTCTCGGCACGATAACGTTAACGACACCAATTTATTCGGAAACACCACAAGTTAATTGACAAGGGCAATCAAAACTATTTTGTTATCAGTTAAGATGTTAATTAAGGCGTAACAAACGCACAAACATACATACAAAATCTTTATTAACACGTTAATCAACTGATAAATTAAAAAGTAAAGTTTGTGTAAAACTTCATTAATGTAACCAAGACTATTTTTAACGCGTCAAGAACATTGTTTTTAAACGTTAATGTAGATATGACAAAAACATTTGCGATCTATTTTCTTTTTTAAACGCTAACACACTCATACCCCCGCAGTAGGATTCCCTGTGTCGCGGATGGCATCGACAACACAAATCATACGTCACTAACAACCATGACCCGTGAACAAATATTTATCTGTGACATAAATATCTGCCCCGGCCAGGATCGCATTCAGGACCACTCGCTTCGCTGAGTCACTACCAACTAGACTCCGGAGGCCTTTATAGACACCCCATTTTTCTCTGTACTTTGATTATTAGGTAGAGCTTTAGATGTAAAGATTACTTACGTATTTGGATCCAATAATCAACATAACGGAGGCAACAATCCCAAGTACACCAAAAACTAGTAAGACGCCAGTCAGTACAAAGAATTGGTTTTTATTTAATTCTTCGAAATACATTTGAGCGCTGTTATTGAAGTAATGTTCAATTTTTTCTGGAGGGTGTTTGAAGACGGCGACAATTAAAACTGTTATTGCGAGACATAGTAGAAGTGTATGGAGTATCTGTAACAAAACACTGTATAATATATATACATATATATACATTTCGACGGCCCTGTAGCCTAGTTGGTAGCGACCCTGCCTGCGAAGCGAGAGATATTGACTTTGATTACCGGCCGGGGCAGATATTTATATAGCAGATAAATACTTGTTCTCAGGTTATGCGTGTTAGTGACATGTTATTTGTGTTGTCCATGCCGCCCGCGATACAGAGAATCCTATTGCGAGGTTATGAGTGTGTTAGCGTTTAGCGTTTAGCGTTTATTTATTTCAGTGTATCATAAAACTTCTTCCGTTTCGATTATAACATTGGTGTTTTCAAAGCAAGATTGAAAATGCTTTAACTAAGTTTTTTACCATCCTTTGCTTCGCAATTTACCATCAGGTAAGATTGTAGTCAAGTTATTAAGTTATAGTTAAATGAATATAATTTAACTGTTAAAAAATAGAAACACACAAATTTAGAAAATTCTAAAAACAGAGTAGTGAAAACATAAAATTTTAAAAATTCAATATTATGCTTTAGAATAATCAATTCGAATAATTTGGAACGAATGTGTCATATTTCATAGGTTAGTAGGAAGTAGTTCTACCTAAAAAACTTATTACTAAACTAACAACTAATACTTTGCAAGTTAAATAAATTAAAAAAGATAATAGGACACAAAGACCAATCAATACCCCCGGCGAATAAAGCGGTAATGTGCTATTACTGACTGTTTATGTTATTTAATATTTGGAATCTACAACCTGTAATACATCTATGCAATTGTTTCCTAGTATTTATCATTATTATTTTTGGAGTTACGGTTCATGTTTATGATTTTTCGGAAACGTGTTTTCTACAGAATTATTCACAAATAATAGTTTTCTGTTTTTCTGAAAACTTTTGATTCGACAATAACCGCTTTATTCATCGGGGCATTGATATCTACTTAATTATTTAGTTAATATATAGCTAAATAATTGACGTACCCTTAAAACTAGAATTGGCAACCTAATTATAATTACTATATTTCAGGTTAATTTTCTATTTACTACTGAAAATTATACAATGTGAAAAATTATAATATTTTCGTTGATTATTCAGATTTAATTACAAAGCTTGCAACAGACAAAAATTACCAAAAATATATAATATTATTTGGTATATTGTTAATACCATATTTTAAGCTTGGTTAAAAAAAAGTTGACATCCCTATTTCAATTTCAGAATCGAGCAATATTTTTTCCAATTAGTAGCGCACACATCACTCATCCAAGCTCCACGCCCTTGCGGAAACGGCCAATCCATTAAATATACAATAAACTTTTAATCTACTCACCAAGCTTGTAACGCCGATGACCGTACATTTAAACTGATATTTATCATGACCACTCTGATCGAAACACATTCTGAAAATAATTCAAACAGTTTCAAATTTAAGTTCAACACACAATCATTGTGAAAGACGAGAAGGCGAAAATTTATTTATTTATTTCATCTTTATTGCACCAAATTATAGTGGTATAAATAACGGACTTGATGTTAAATAATATTCATAGATATTGATTGCTGTAAAAATACTTCGATAATCTATATATATAAAAGAAAGTCGTGTTAGTTACACTATTTATAACTCACGAACGGCTGAATCGATTTGGCTGA
>DWPA01003519.1:0-13960 GCA_018251375.1 Calpodes ethlius
GGGGAACAAACTAAACTATGCGAGCTTGTTCGTTATCGTTGACGGCCCCGTAGCCCTGGCTACGAAGCGAGGGGTCCTGGGTTCGATTCCCGGCAGTAGCAGATATTTATGTGATATAATGCATATAAATGTTTGTTCTCGGGTCATGGGTGATAGTGACGTGTTACTTGTGTTATGTCGTACTGCAGGGGTATGAGTGTGTTAGCGTTTACTGTTTATTGCATTGTTTGTTTATCACAATTAGCAGTAAATACGGTTATAGTAAAGCAGTGGTAAAGCGTAGGTGCCAGGTATCACAGGAAGAAACCTGACGGCCAAGCGGTCAACAATTAACCAATGATTTATCCATTTGACGCTAAAATTATGTTAGTTTGGTTCAAAAAAACTCCTTATAACTGTGAAAATTGACAAACCAATGGTGAGACAAATTCACCAATACACCACAGCGAACGTATCCTCAACTTATTATTATTATTACTTGTATTATAGCTTTCAATAAACCCTGACAGCTATCCTCTAGGTTGATTCGGCTACAAATTGTCGCGTTCCGAAAAAGGGCTTGTAACTCAGAACATTCAATTTTTTCTCTGTTCTTTCTTGGTTTGCAACACATTGGTGATAACTTTGGGTTTCCTGACATTCATGGCAACGATGACCGCTCACCAGTAAGTGGCTCGTCAGCTTTGTGAAATTTGACGGATATATCATATAAATAGTTCTAAGAAACTACTTTCCGAGTTCTCAGTCGAGTATAGAAGAACTCCGCCCACTGATCTTTGATTACATTAACATAGTTTACTGCGAAGCCAATGCTAGCGGCTCCCGACAAAAGAAACGAAAATAAAAAACTGATATATCTGTAGAAGGATGACCGCGATAAACAAATCCAGGCTGGGCGGGTAATGTACAGCTTTATTTTGCTCTTATTCCAATACAGTAGCTTCGACGTGCGAGTTTGTTAACGTCAGAAAACAAAAGGCTCGTATTCTACTAGAAGCGATCGACAAAGATCGACGAAGTTAAAGTCGGTTGTGATTCCCGCTGCTGACAAATTTGTTATTGTTTGCAGTTTACGTAAATCATAGTGAAAAACTATAAACGGTCTTTTGAGTATGTTCCACAGTTTTGGAGGTCACTGTACCCTGTACAATTGTTATAACTTAAAGTGTAATACGTTGAACCTTCACATAATTTAGTTAATAGTATCAGGCGTTACTTTGCGGAAATACATTGTTATTAAGTCTACTTTACAACAATCTGCGATTAAAATCTATGACAATATATGCGTTATACCTCCCTCCCTCTCACTAAGGAAAGTGCACTACAATAAATTAAAGCATATACCAGCATATGTTGGTACATATTGGTACACAGTTGGCGGTGGTCCGCCAACTCGTGTTTCACTCCGAACCGGAGCATCATCAGGGTAAGTTGATTCTACGATGGTTAGTCACTAAGTCAGGGGCATAATAAATAGCAATACCTTTGACGGTAAGCGAAAACAGATGATTCCAATAATTTAAAGTACATTTACTATTATATTACAATTCCATCTCATTTTCTTTTTAAAGAGATACTAAGTATCGACGCGTATTGCTGCCTCGCTAAAAGTCTAATCCCCTCGTGTGTGTCTGTCAAAAACAGTCTTGTTTCAGACAAGGCGATTTACTATTAGATACGTGAGGTATCTCATTTACTATAACATAAGATATATATTTTGTGTGAGTATTACAAGTTTATGAAGGTTTATGAAAAAATGATATTGGCATCATATATCGTGAGCGAGATGGATGTATTTTATAGTAGATCATAAATTTCGTTACTTTTTCCAACTCAATAACAAAGAACCAATTCCAGTTTGGTTTAATACTAATACTTGTATTAGATATGTTTAGTATCCACATATTGTCGGTCAATTGCAGGGTACTGTCACTGCGTAGCTGGTGTCCCGTGGGCGGTATGAGCGGCGTGAGCGGCGGTGACCCCTTACCATCAGATGACTTATTTTCTATATAAATATATACAATGTATTTGATTATAAAATCGAGAGCAAATTTAAAGAATAGAAACATGTGTACGGAACACATGGTCATTGTTTACACTACGTGTTGACAATGAAAAATTAGATCACACATTGTAATTGCTATAAAAATGATTACAAGGTGTTTGATTATAAAAACGATAACAATTTTTGTATAAAACTTAAATTTACACTGACTGGCACGCATTACTTTAACGAACGAGTCGGAGGACTATTTCTAAATGTGTGTTCACTTAGCGGTCAGCAGGAAAACCCTCGTCGCCAAATTGCATAGACCCATCTAGACTCCGTTAAACGTCACTCGGTCTTAATGACGTCAATAAAACTCCCAAATAAATAGCTATTCCGATATATATATTCACATATTTGTTATAGATAGTACACGCTTTTTCGCATTTGATTTCACAGGTATAGTCATGCAGCTTTAAGAATTTTTTTCCCAAAAATTTTACTCTAAAGCATAACGCAGCAGTCGCTTTCCTATGTCAATTGTCAACCACAGACTAAGAAGAAATACTACTTTAACAACACCCTCATTTGGATTGCATCTATTTTTAAACCTTAATTTTTAATTGTTTCAAAACTTATATTAAAACCTGGTGCATTAGAAAATCAAACGTAAAAATGCACTCACACACCGACTGTAACGAGTTAAAATTTTACGCGAGCCAATTATAGATGCACGGACAAACTGATTTTATTACGTATATTATAGCAGGACAGTAAAAAGCTGTTAACTTTCATAAATATTCTAGTTTAAAACGCGTTATATCATTTCAAATGTACAACGTCGCCTAAAAGCTATGTTTATTTTAAATTCATAACGATATGCAGCAGAACTATCAGGATATATTTGACTACACTATATCCAGTAGTAGGGGGCATGCGATCACAACTGCGTAGTAAGCTCGGTGTTATGGTTTTACTCCAGCTCGGACTGATAGAAGTGATGCCAAATTGTCCCTCCTTAAATTTATAGACTAAAGTTGCTGGCGATATTATCTATAGTGTATGCATGGTTCACACATCACCTATTAAAAACATATTAGTAACCCGAATGAACATCGATCGCTTTCAAAACAATTGTACCGGAGCCATTTTGTCAATACGTGTTTGGTATAAATATTTCTTTGTAACATTTATTTTCAGATGGCCTTAAACTGTAATTTTAACAAAGACCCAATTAAAACTTTTAATAACTTAGTCAATATTTTTGGAGATCTGGTCTGACTTTTTGTAAAAGTTTTATTTTTTCTTTTTTTCTGTCAATGTTTATACATAGTAAGAATGTTGTTAGAGGTTTCCTACATATTTTATCTCCAGCACACAACATCATCCTTTGGAATTATATTCAAATAGAACAAACGTCGTTTCACTCGCCTTTCGGAGCTGACGCACACATACTCTTATTGTAACATGAACTCTCTCCATTTTCCGATAAGTAGGTAATCTAATATTTTGATTAAATATCACATACTTAATTTGTTAACAAAATTGTTTTATTTTGTCACAAATTTTCTTAAAAAAGTGCCATTCCAGAGTTTCGCTCACGGCGTCAGGAATGCTCGAGCCGTCGCTAAGGTCCATATTTCAGTTAGTTATCGGCAGTTTCACATTACTAATTGATCTCCAAACCTGAAACGATCTCCTTAACCTTTGGAGTGTAACTTTCCCACTCGATATTGGCTCCTAAGTTATTTCTCACGCAGCGTCCCCGCCGGCCGGCTCGCTAGCGAGCTACTGAGAGACTCTTAGGAATTCCTTTGTATCAACTAACAAAGTCCGAACTCCTCCACGTAATTCGGGGTAGTGTAGTAATTAAGTGAACACCTTTCATGAGGACATTTTTAAAGTAACATGTGTAAGTAAGTGCATGAAATTTTAGCCATGAAATACAGAATATGATATTAGAACGCTGTTTATCGCTCACTTTGAAATTACGTTTAGATCTAAAAGCATGTGAAATACTTGTTAAATGTTATGTAATCTTTTTCTTTTCTTAAAGATTCGCACTTGAGAGATACCTAGCGTTAGTTTAAACATAAATCTTTTAAGTGTGGTATATTTTGGATAAGTATGAGAGAAGTTCCGTTGTAAAGTTCTCCGTCTGTTTAGGCTGCCTCGAGTTTTATCATTTCGGTGAGCGAGGGGTGCGGGCAGGGCGCGGGGTGCGGGACGCGGGGCTGTAGCTCGGCCGTCAACTATAAATCAGGATCATTCGGTAGAACTCCATGGATTTACTTTGTATAGAACTTTCATAGTAACGCAACTTTTGATATCCTTGCAAATCTTTTGAAACTCGAATAACATATTGCGTATAATTATTATGTAGTAAATATTAGGCCTTATTGTATATGTTTGATAAAATTGTAATTAATTGTCAAGCTTCAAAATGACTTGCATTGTTTGTTAGCTCGGGTCATATTTTGAAAGTAATTGTTTAACAAAATAAATTTAACGAGTTGCTTGAATTTTCAAATATTTATCTAACTTTAGTAATTTCAGTTATAACGTATACATTCAGCTTAAACTGGATTTCCAGTTGAAGCGTGACTGAGCCAGGATAAGCTGACCAAGGGAACTTCGTTATTCTCTATAAACATTACTGGCACACCCGCCGGCATTTCGCATCGGAATAAAAATATTCTTCAGTTTACTTAGAAAACAGTACTTATACTTAAAGCGGCCAGACTGGACATTAGAACCGCATTACATGGAAAGGACATCACACTTCTCAACGTTTCTTACAATAATATTCTGGTCAGGTGCGAAATACTTATTATTATTAAATGAAATTTTACAATTTCAAATTTACTCCAAATCGTAAATTTCTATATACCGTTAAAACGCGTCACATTGAATAACTTTCATTATGGTATATCGATATCTCTAATAGTTTGACTGATCTTTGAGGGTTCCATACTTCCAGATCAGGTACTCGAGACTTTAAAATTCCATAAGCCTTTTCGTAATTGCGCGTTACATTAAACACATTTTTCTTTGGTGTTATATCAAAATCTCTAATAGTTTGACAGCTTAACACAAAGTGCGAAAGGTGATCATAGTAGAACCCATTCATTCACTCACAAAAGTAGCCAAAGAAATAGTAGTAGTAGTTATGTTCAATATCAAATTATTGCCCTTGAAAACTGATACGACATTTCAAAGTTCACCTTAAAAGAAAAGAATGCTTCAATATTAGATAAATATATAAAGTCACGTATATTAATGGTAACCGCCATTCGCATTCACTGTGCAGTAGCCACTCGGTTAATCGGGTATATTGGTAGGCCAAATAGGCGGATACAAATACAGTGCTGTTCGATATTGACATAGAACAATCGGAGAGCGGGCGCCATAATCACGTATTAAAACGGGTAAAATATTGACACATTAATATTTATAGCGCGGGTAATCCGTAAACAGTTACTGCAGGAATGAAGAGAGACGTTAGTTCGAATGTGGTCAGCCTTGAATCGTAAACGCGTCTATTAGTAAAACAAATATCAATTTACAGTCGAAATACGACGAGGTCAACCTTCTCTCGTCGTCAAATATTTGCGAGAGCTAACCTTCTGGTTGTTTGCATCGACTTCGGTAATTGTTTAGATATGGAGCGAGCGCGCATATCGGATTCAATACGAGTGACCGGAGCTACGAGAAGTGCTCGTAGCGACGTAGAGCGGCGGCTTGTACATGTGTGTGCTTCGTCAAACGTAGGACGATCTTGCTCGTTTGTGGCAGCGAGCATATATTTGTATTAGCTTCTATACTCGAAGCTCGATGTCCTGCAGTCAGCAGAAGGGGGCACACTTCTACTAAGCATAAGCTTTAAGCATGAGCTACGCCTCTACGAAATGTCTAGCCCGTACACAATCGTGAAGGTAAAGAGAAAAAAGTAGTGGCTCACAATCTTGCAGCTTGGGGACTAACTTTAGTAAAAGAATTGTGTTTGCCATGTCATTAATTGAAAAAATAATACTATTACCTCGCAATAATAATAATAAGATCCTTACGCGTAGCCCTACTACCGAGCACGCTACTTGTTACCGATGCCGTAGGGACGCAGTATTCTCAATACGGCCAGAAGTCCATGAGATTCCAAGACGAATTGCAAATGAATGTTCTTCACAAAATGTCTCGGCCGAGGAAATTACAAGACCGTCGGCGGGCCGTCCCGAGCATTACTATAACCGTGCGTCATGCATGCTCCATATAAACTGCAGGGCTATTAACTCACCTTGAGAGCGTCGTGCGGTTACCGATAGGGTTGTCAACAGACAGTTTTCACAATGTATCTGCAGTTTTGGACTTAAATTAAATAGTACATAACAGTTTATTGATATCTCCTCACTGTTCATTAAGATACGTGTTTGTATCAGCCATATTTTACTCTGTTTAATGTTATTTGTTTATAAATAAATTGTTATAACGTACCTAACCATATTGCACACGATCATTATTTAATTTAGATGAGGCAATGTTTCATAATTAAACAAAATAGGTAAGTAGCTATGTTGGAAGACTATTATAATTTCAAAAACAAAAAAATAATTTAAAAATATCTAAAGTTAAGGACCATTCGTTTTCACATATCTTTCATGAAACACTTCATGTCAATTGAATCAAAATACCATTATTCATACTAATATTATAAACGTGAAAGTGTGTTTGTTTGTCTTTCTTTCACGGCACAAAGGAGCGTCCTTATGTGTGATTTTTGGTGTGGAGATAGTTGAAAGGATGAAGAGTCAAATAGGCAGAGTAGAGAGTAGATAACATTTCATTTCCGTTGAGATATCCATTACAATGAAAGGAAGTTTTTAATCACAAAACGTTACCTGACAACCAATGATAGAAAGGAAAAAACAGCATTTTTATTGCTGTTCTTTTCTCACACGCGAGCGAAGCGGCGGGCAGAATCTAGTTATTAATAAAAAAACAAAAGTTATTACAAATATTCGATTACGTCTATGTCTGGCACAGGTACAGTTGTCACGCGGGCCGGTTGTCAGCCCTAGCGGTGTCCGCGTGCCTTCATGTAAATGTGTTCTGAATGTGTCACGAGGAGATATTTGTTGTTGTTTAATTTACCGCCACACTTACGTTTACTCTTTTCCACACATATCTAAATACCAGTCGACAACCGCGTGAGAGTTCTATGCCACTGATGTCTATCATCCATTTGATTTATACTCACCGTCAGATGAGCCGACTGCCATATTAGATCGGTCATGCATATAAAATAACTTAACCTAATAATCTACAGATGTATATAAAAGAAAGTCGTTGTTACATTATTTATAACTCACGAACGGGTGAACCGATTTGGCTGAAATTGGGGGGAGGTAGCTGAGAACCTGGTGCTGCTGAGAACGGACATAGGTTACATTTTGTTGTAGATATGAAGGTAAATGTCATTTACGTAAAGTCATATCTGATCATATCTAGCCTGGGATCACTGAGCGGAAAGCTAGTATTATAATAAAATTCATTACTTTGGTCTTATAACTCTCATTGTACATACAACTGTGATCTAAACGGTACATCCAACAAAATTTAGCCAATCAATGTCGATGGCGAGAGCCTCATGCATGTGATAGGATTTAGAAGAACCTGACTTACAGGTCGCTTGCACCGTTCTGAGCACAGGCTTTGCTCTACGGTGGAATATATAAATTTGTACAGGTCTAAATAAATGAAGGCTCTTGACGGAGAATTTGAAAAAATCTTACATAACATGATTACTCTAAAAGAACCGTGAACAAAGCATACCTGAAGAAGGGGTCTTTATAAAATAAAATATTATTTCATAGTTACATACTTATTGCAGATTTCTGTTTTTGAAGCGTTTAAATTCGAACGACCTGAGAAGAAAATCTAAATTGAAATCACTAGGCAATCACTGCTTTGATTCGCGATTCCCCTAACATTTTAAGTAGAAATGTGTTTACGCCCGAAGACATTCCTGAAGGCGTATAAATCAAAACTTTTTTGTGAACATAAATGTTGTTTCCGTTTTCAATAGGACAGTATTAAGCATTCAGGTATTCATGAAGTGAACAGCGACGTAGCGGGAGTGACTGCGGACTACGGAAACTGGCTGAATCTTCTGGAATCCTTGTTACTGTGGTCCCTTTCTGTGGTCTCTCTACTTTTGATACTAATAACATCGACGGCACGCCACTGCACAAAGTGGTCTAAAATCTGCAAGGGACATGTCAAGAACAGAAACCCATACTCCGAACAGTACTGACCACGATCAGTTACCATACGATACTGACACGCGACGTCAACTCCCTTATGGATACTCATCACCTGTTCCTTATTGGTAGAAAGACGCCGGTGACGGGCGCTAGCTGTAAGTTTGCCAGCTATTAACATAAAAATACTTGAACAAGTAAAATCACAATCCTCCGCGAGCTGCGCCCTAGTCGAGCGGAATGTTGTAAAAAATAAACAACCGACCGACTTTGAGTGATGACTGTAAAAGCATTCTTTGTTCATTGCTCGCCACTAATATAAATGGCTGCCGGGTGGTCTGGCGTGATTCATTACACTATGTTTACTTACCATGCACGACGCACGTTATGACGCTGTACGTCACTCCCACAGGAAACCCCCGAACACGTGCTTAACATGAGTCTTTAGCGTTCTCACTGCTGCGTACACGATATTGTCTTACATGTACGTCAGGAATCTGATCATTTAGTCGGACAACGTTTCTTTTGGACATCGCAGCTCAATAAAGTAATTAAACTCGCTGCTAGCTCACTCAAAAGATTTTTTAGTATGTCATCCTTACAATTAACATTAAAATCACTATTTATTTTACTGCTGTGGAGCAACTAAATATACATGCAAGCCCTGAAAATTTATCCCTACAACTTTTATTTGGACCTTAAATATATAACCACATTTCTAATTATCGATCCTAACATAAATAGCTACCATTTTATTCGTATCTTCACCGAAATATTGTTATCGTTACTCTTCTACAATATGTATTTGATTCTAAATAACCTTTGTACCCCAAACATTTCTTTCTGTTCCAATTTTCTTTTCTCGTTAAACTTTAAATTCTAGGCTCTCATCATGTCAAACTAACATAATATCATTCGAAACATAAGTCAAACATAAGTTGTTTGATATTTGTGTTGCTGGTAACATTACCACCAACTCAGTGTTTCCTTACCTTATATTTGCTTACTTATTTTTCGCAATGTAATTAATTTTCTAATTGCTATATGTTTTGATTTCTGCATTAGTTACTACTATGTTAATTGCATGTTTCATTGCTTTTTTTTCTTTTAGTTGATTTATTGGCACGTCACCTCTTGACGTATTTCCATTTTCGTGTTTTCTATTCATTGGTCTAACAATTATTAGCGATTAAAATCTATCGGGTATTTTGTTTGTACAAGAAAGTTTGTCTGATAATGACCGACGTTTTCACGTCATAACAGGATTTTATCGACCAGGCATATTTTATTGTACAACTTATTTAACCTACGGCCATTGTATAGTGTACGTAAATATTAATAATTTCGGTTTATAAGTAGATAGAAACCTATAGTATCAAATATTAGTAATATAAATACTAGAAGTGCATGTCTGGATGCAGCGATTTCGTTTGGCTCCTACACGTAGCTACGTGTAGCACAAACTATCATCACACACATTAAAACTTCTAGACAGCTCACAAACACACCAACAATTATATAAAAACAAGAACATAAAACGGAGCATAACATTTTTTAAATCAAATCACGACAACGAGAAGAACGCGAGCGATGACGTGTACACTGTCCGTCTGACAGTTGACAGTCGACAGAAACAGAGCGCGGCCATCAGCCATCACGGACCTCTCTAATCCGTTTATTTAGATTTGGCGCGCGCCGTGAATACAGAGCGGCGCGTCACGTGACTCGGCGACCGGAGCCCGGCGCGGCGTCCGACAACAGCGATCAATGAACTGTCACAATCCGGTTCGTTTTCTGTTTTTCACGGAATATTACAAGAGGTACAACGGTCTCTGAAGCATGCGAGTGTCGGCTGTGATTGTTACGTCCATTTACAAGAAAGCATGAACTTATGTTTATTACCTGACTTCTTTATATTATTTTCGCGCCGCGTTACCAGTTACTGATAATTGTCGCGTCATCTTCACTGTCGTTGCCACCATTTAATGCCGTACTTATACTTTTTCATAGTTAAAAAAATACCGTTTCCTCGGGGTTACGTCCTTGCACCTACATATCTAAGAATAAAATAATTTAGTATTTATGATGGTCTTCTACTTCTACCTTGATTACCACTATATTTGTTAGTAATACAATCAATAAGCGAAATTAATACCTAACCTCCAAACTAATTTTCAAATCCTTCGATGACTAGCGCCCTCTACGTAATTGATACATATACTCTTGTTTCGGCAATAACCTGTCTTGTCATAAGTATAAACGATACGAATTTAATTTACTTTATAAATGGAACAAGACTGATACTTTTCCCTTTCAGAAAGATAATAATTATCTCCTTGACATATTTGATAAATTAGATCTTCGAAAAAAAACATAAAATTGTAAGCAATATTCGGCAACATTTAAATGCTGTAACAAGTTGTGGCGGAATAAACCGCACACAAACACCAAGGACCTTCTTTAGCAATTTATTTACTTGAGGCTCTCGTCCCAATAATAAGAAGTAGATCGATGGAATTACTATCGACTTGATAATAAAGTAGGCACTGCAAAATTTGATCGGCATTGCGCGCAAACTGAAGATCATATCTATAACTCAACTAGAATAGTCTCAAGGATACCTTATTTATAATCCTTATGAAATATGTGAAATTCATCCGTCATAATTTTTACAGGAAAAAGAGCGTTAACCAGTGTATTCAAGTTTTAGTCAATCCACTTAAATTAATACTTTAATGTCATACATCGGAAGGTAATTTTTTTTTTAATCGATGAAATCCAATTTATCTGAAAATCAAACCGATACCGTGTATGTTATGTGTCATTGACCTTGATGAACAGAATCTAACGAGATCCCCTTAATTGATAAATATAAATAACGAGATATAAGTGAAAATTATTATGTATGAAATTCTACTTCCCCCTACAAATAGCAAACCTTCGAGAAAACCTAAAACGGACGGCGAAAGAAAAATACTGTTATATTTGAACTGCATATTTTATAGCTCATTCGGTAACGTTAAACTGTAAAAGTGATCATGCTCACATCATTAATGAAAACTCTTTCCAAGTCCTTTAGATATCGTAATCCCAACCAGTACGTCGTGAAAACGATATCGTGTGAGGACGGACGTCACCGGAATGGCCGGAGTCACCGCTCTAACGGCCTCGCAAATCGTGGCTAAGAGCCTCCTCTCGCAAGTTCAAATTGCCCTAATCCAATGTTTCCCAAATTATTCTGTTTTCACGACCCTAATTATTTTTTATTCCTTTACCAATCATAAGTCTTCTCTAATTGTTGTTGTCGTTTCCTATGTAAAAAAAATACTAAATTAGGAGTCTTACCTCCATAAATGTTTGTTTGGAAATGGAATGTTAAACATTCTAAGCTTCCGTACCTGCAGAAGGCCAACGGGATTGACTTCACAGGTTCTAAAATACACATATACACAATATTTTACGTAAAAAAGATTTTTTACTTTATAATAACTACCTGTATCCACCCAGTCTAAGCATTGACACATCAATTAATAAGGACAATTAGTTTTACATTTTTAATATAATAAAGAGGTAATTTTCGAAAATAATGATTTAAAACCAGCCAAATACCACGTTATCACTGAGCGTCATAGGTTACATCACTACACTTCATTTCAAGAATCGACTTTAATTTTTTTTCGTAAATAGTTATCTGATTATTTCAAAAATAACCGAGAAATCCAGTGACCTATATAACGAAACATCATAATGGAAAACCGATGCACGCTAAGTGTGATGTTTGGTCAGCTGGTCGCGGTGCTTCATTTGAGAAGCACTGCCCTACACTGTAGAGGCTGTCTTGCTAAGACGGCGCTGATCATTTTTCAGTTACACACTGGCCATTGTTTACGCCCCTCGCTGATGGCTGCCCACCTCTCGCCACTGGCTGTATTACAGTTACTTTGGGCATCCCAAGGCACATCATTAGCGGCGCATAGCTGCTAGTAGCTCGGTTAAGTGTAGCCGATAACGTTCAGTTGACTGACCAACCGTACCAGATACGGAACCGATGTTCCTCGTCGATAAGAAATACTGCAGGACTTCTATCTTGATTACAGTTCGTTGACACAAAATGTAAAGTTAGAAATAAGGTTTTATTTCGTCGTTGGGCGAATACAAGGAACCACCTTTATTTTTAAATTCCTTCCTCAGACGCATTTCCTCCCCGGCTCGCAGTTGACGGCGACTCGCAGCGAGCGGAAGTTGTCGCGTTAGAAGCCCTCACCGCGTCGGCCGAAGTAGCGCACGTTTTATTTCCCAGCTGAAATAAAATCCGCTGTGACATTTTTAGGCGAAACCAAAATCTCAACGTTTATTTTTAAACCTAGTTGACCTGTTACCTGCTCCTCGTTTTCACGGCGCTCTTGCTTCTTTTGAATCTTTTTCCTCGCATTTTGGATGTACTCACTGTAGTATTACCGTACAAATTTACATTAGAGCTTAATTAAGACACAGACCTGTTTTAAAACAATGTGACGTACAAAGGAGGATGAACTTCGACCCGGCCGTCGATAACGGATTAAATAAATATGTATACAACCGTCTCAGACACGAACTAGGTATATCACTTGTTATTTCAGAAGAATTTTTCTGTTCAAACCAATTTTTTTATCTCTGTTATATTTGTTATGGAATAGCGAGCTTGGAGGTAATGAAATGAGAGCCCGGTGGGAAATCGAACGAGAAATGTGGGATCGCGGCAACACTGGCCACCGCCGCGCCGCCCGCGCCGCCCGCGCCGCCCGCGCCGCCTGGTGGCCTTCTGTTACCTATCTTTTATTACAGCGTCAGATAATCCTTTAAGTTTTAATATAACTTCATTGATTAAAGTTCTACAATTCATTTATCACATGTTATATAATCTTTTTTTACATTATTTTTGCAAACACAGTCTAAAATAGCACTTTTAATCCCTACGGATTATGGTTGACAGTTTACCAAGAGATCTAAAAACAACTTTTAGGACGAGAGTGTTTTTTAAATCTAGAGCGGAGTCAAGGATTCTAGAATAGAATCCCGAAGGTACGAAAGATTCAAAATACTTACAAAATACTTAAAATATGTTTGCTGCGGAAGTCGACATTCTACTTTTTATTTCCCCCTGTGAAAAAATAATTACGTGTAACTTATGAATAACAGTAATGCACTTCTCAAGGAAAACAGTAAATTTTTGTATCGTAGTGTTATTATCGTACTTCAGTTTTTTTATTTATTTGAGTGTATAATTACGAAGGCGAAATTGGCGCGGTTTTTATTTCTTTCCAATTTTTTTTTTATTTGACTCGCGAGCACTTTCGTTCATCAAACAGCCAGTAACTTTGATAATGTGATTAATATCTATGATCACTGAAACCTATAGGTACTTATAATATTCATATTTTGCAAATAATTTGTGAATAAAACTTCTATATTCAAATCACTTTTCATCTCTAGGGATAAAAAGTCTCTATTTGCAAGGAATGAAGTAAATCTTTTCGAATATATGTTTTATTATGTATTACTTTTGAATCTCTCATTGCGCTGTCTATTATTACGTGTTAGCAATGTGCGGCACTACCCACGACAATCGTTAATTGAAAAATTAATCATTTTACCAATATCAATATTAAAATGTTGAATAAATAATTAATTAATCGCTTTTTACCAAGTTTTGTTTTTCTGTTTTTTTTTTTTAATA
>DWPA01003520.1:0-13959 GCA_018251375.1 Calpodes ethlius
ACAGATAAATATTTGTTCTCGGGTCATGGGTGTTAGTGACGTGTTACTTGTGTTGTCCATGCCACCCGCGACACAGGGAATCCTACTGCGGAGGTATGAGTGTGTTGGCGTTTTTTTTTATTTAGAAATCTCAGGACCAGTCTGATTGATGCAAGTGCAAGTACAAGTACAAAAGACAACATTCAACATTTCACTCCTACTGCAAGCATTTTCAAGGAACTTTGTATCAATATTATAGATCACTGTATCTGTATAACTTCTACTCAATGTTATGAGACTGACAAATGAAAATAAAATACAACGTTATGTTATTGTCAAGACGCAAATTCATTTTGATAATTAGACGCTTGAACTCTCAAAGTACAATAATATTTTGGTAATTGGACAGAATTATTGGATAATTAAAACTTTGTTTTCCAATTATTTGAATGAACAGAGACTTTGAACTCACAAAGCTTCTGAAATTGCTTTACAAGTAATGTAATAAGCGTGTAATGAATGTTTCTGTAAAAAAATATGAGACAATCTTAGTGAAAAAACACCTTTTAAACATTTTAATTTCGCTCAATGTTCTCGTCGCATAATTTAGGTGCCTTGAAGTTAAAAGGGAGTTTCGACTTAGGACACTTTACCTTTGCCTTTGAAAATGGAGGGGAGAAGTTGTCAAATTAAAAAAAAGAAAAGCAGATTTTTTTAATTTTTGTAACAGAGAAACGACACTATGATCCATCGAATTGTAAAAACTCACCGTTGACTTGATTAACAGCAAAAAAACAATTGATTTTAATAACAGCAGCGACTCCACCGATGTGTTACCAGCTAGAGAAAGAAGCGAGTTTTCCATAAGATCTTCACATTTGCCGGCTATTTATAAAAAATAAATGTTACCCAAGCGTGCTACAGCTTTTTTAGATAAGTGGGACTTTTTTGAAAGTTTTTTAGTGTAATTAAAAAAAGGAATACTATTAGAAAGTAATGTTATTAAAGCTACTCGTAAGTGATAAATTATCAATTTTCGCGCTTCTTGGTATTTAAACAATTTCTCTGCTGGAAGCGAGTAATATCGTTTCGAGTACACTTGATGCATTGTTCGGTGCTCGGTTTAGTCAATGTAGTGAGCCGGAGTTTACTACAATGGAAACTTAGTGAGAGAAGTAACTCAAATTGTTTCCTACAGTAACTTATCTTTTAGCTCATCAGTCAATGAATATTGTGGAATTTTGGACGGAATATGTGACGTTTGACCTTACTTGACGTTTCCTGTGGTTTTACACGCAAGAGAAAAAAGAACAGCAATAAAAAAGTTGAAGATTCCTTTCTACCATTAGTTGCGAGGCAACGCTGAGTTGTTAAACACTTTCTTTAATTTGGATGAAATATACATCTTAAATGATCATTGTAGTAAGGTGTTGTATTATCAGCATTATTATTAATAATAATATAATGATCGGTCTTATTAATTATTTATTTTTGAAGCCTAACTGATTAGCTACCACTGTCATGTTTGCTATGATGCCATGAAAATTTGTTGCCTCTGTTGTCTTTTGTTTAAATACCTGGAGGTGTTGACTATTATATTATGAGCAAGCATACCTCTCCTAGCTTCGCTACGGAAAAAATGTAGAATATACCAGGTGGGTAAATCTAATCAAATTCCAGTAGCTCGGTATTCTACTTATTCCTTTATAACTAAACTATATTAGTAAATGTTGCGTTTGAGCCCATTTTTGACATTTTATAGGTAAATTTACATGTTTATGTACTTTGCATTACAAAAATATCGATGCTCTCATAAACGCTTTACCTTCAAGATCTTACTTTAACATTCTTTGGCAAATTTATCAAAATAAAAAATAAGACATGCTTGTATATTTCTTTTTCTATCAAAAATATTTTTTTAATTATTTTTTATACATAAGATAAAATGTTATACTTTCTCCATACAAACGTCAATTTCATGTTCTAAACAAACTTTTTATTATGAATCCTTGCTTATTTAGGATTTCTTAACTTGCTAAAAATTTATCACAGGATTAGCGGAGATAAATTGGAAGACAAATAAAAAAATCTAAATAATCAGATTAAAAAAGTTTTTTTAATTCAAATATTTGTATAAAAATTATAAAAAAAAAAATATCTCATCATCAATGGCCCCAAACTAAGGCGGCCAATAGGAAATCCCTACAATGAGATCGTTTTTCTGTCATACAAAAATTCCACATTTCAAACTTTCCCTCAACACTACCCACTTTACCTAGACCTTAAGATGAATATTAAACAGGGACCTCCCAATCACTGTCAAGATTTGTTCCACCGTAAACAGGGTGTAAGACAAAGTGGGAACTAAATTTTGAAAGGAAACGCCGAGTCAGCGCGTAAAAAGGTTTCGGGTCGATTTTTCTTGCTAGATTTAAGACGGTCGGCGCGCAAGCAAATGTACCCCTTACGTGCATGTGGGAAGGAGATTTATTGAGCGTTATTCGCATGCAAATAATCCCGGGTGAAATGTACGCTGACGATTTTGTACGTGATGGACTCAACGTAAAAGTAGTTCTAGTCGCTTATGAAGCATTCTTGAAAGTACAGGGTATTTTGGAGTTTTGGCCCGTGGCCTTTAGTAGTTTTTATATTAGAACAGGTATTAAAACCGTTGGACTATTCGAATGTTCTCGTTCAAATTAAAATAATATAGAAAAAGAAATATTAAATTTGACGGAGCACAGCTTTATAACAGATTACCGAATAAAGTTAAGAATGTTGAAACACTTCAACAATTTAGGAAGCAATTAATGTTATTTATTGCTAACCACACACCCAATGACGCTGACCTAAACATGTTTGTAAATAAGTTAAATTTTGTAAATTTTCTCATATAAGTGAGCTTTTTTTTGAGAAATAAATATCTTCAGCTATAAATAAAAAAGTCATGTCACAAAACTATTGGATAAAATTACTTTTGGCGATTATTGTGCAACAAAAATGCGATTTAAAGGCCAGTTTGACACTTAGTTCATTAAAATTCATCTTATATTGTTCTGTAAAGCGACATAATTACGATTTAAAGTAGTTATTTATTTAAAGTTCATTTCTGTAATTGTTCGATACATACATACTGTAGTTTATTAGTAGCTTGGTATCTATATATTATGTATGCATGTGCTCATAATTTATAGATATTAAAGATACCTTGTGTGAAGGATGGGCTGACATTTTGGATGACACTTTATCCAATGAATTTGAAATATCTGTTTTTTTTGTTTAATTCTCATTTATATAGACGGCCCCGTAGCTCAGTTGGTAAAGACTGCCTGCAAAGCAATTGTCCTAGGTTCGATTCCCGGCCGGGGCAGATATGTATGTGACAGATAAATAATTGTTCTCGGGTTATGGATGTTAGTGAAGTTTTATTGGTGTGTTAGCGTTTATGTTACATAAAAATATAGTTACCGAAATAAAATCATTTCTTAATAGAAATAAATCATGGTTATTTCTTATCCCGCAGGAATTTCGTAAAGTCCGGCCTTAACATTTGTCTACGTTACAAAGGATACCTGTGTACTAAATTTCAGTCTTGAACAGTCTTGAATAAATCAGTCCATTAACCAAAATGGACTTTCCTTTTACGTATTAAAAATATTATTAATTGCCATCCTAATACATTCATACTAATATTATAAATTTTGAAGCGTGTTTGTTTATTTTTCTTTCAAAGCGCAACAGAGCGTGAATATGTTATGATTTTTGTGTGAAGATCGTTGGGATCAAAGAGAGTGGAATATTACATTCCTATGAAGAAGGTCCCCTATGTTGTGTATTTAAATTTCTCCACAGTAAAGGTTATGTTTGTATATAGAATGGTACGTTATTACTGAATTATATTATACACCATATATATATTTAATCATAATTACAATCTAGCGTATCTTTGGCAGGCCATGGTATTAATATAAATACTGTCATTTTCAATTTTGTAAAACTAAAAATAACTATTAATATGTATATTGCGGAAAGTAGATTAAGGTTGCAATCACAATATTTCGTCATTTCCGAGACACAGATAAGCACTGTAACAGGTACTAGCCATTTCAATTAGTATGCCGCATTTCGGTTAACCGTAGAACGATTTTTCAAGCTGCGCTCTCTGTCCGCTCATTAATCTGCAGGCGGACAGTCGGTGACGAACGCATTGTGGCTCGGATGTATATACTGAAAACAGTCTGATTACTAGATGTGCTTCGTATTTGATAAACAACAGATAATATTGTCTAATAATAATGTACTTACTTACTGTATTACGGTGTTAGTGTTTTGTATTCATTTCAAAGCGTCAATAATAATGAGAAAAAATACAGGTCGTCAGAGGACCACCCGGCAAATATGAAACATTAAAGTTAATAGGAGAACTTATAATTAATAAATAATCGTAATACTGATTGAAATGCATTTATTATAAGTAACGTGTTAAATATTTTATAGTCCGATAAAAATAGTACGCAGCTTACTTACATGGAAGCCTCGAAGCGTTATCTACGGACGCACATATACAAGGGAGTCTTGAGCATCAGCGTAGAGGGGAAATAATGGCATCAGAGCGTCATGTCGTTGAACGTGGCGGCAAACCCGCTGATTTTACTGCCAAGGTGCGCCAATAGATGTTTCACATCAACATGTGTATCGACATATAAAATTGGTTCAATAGATGTTAAATAGCTTATAACTCGATCAGTGTTCGGTATATTTGGTACATTTATACTTCTAAAACTTCATATTCTTTAATCACTTCATTCGTTGCATAAGTTCAAGAAGTTGAGCTTCCTAACTTAGTTCATCATCCTGCTAAAGGTAAACTCTTTATAGAAACAAATGTGAAATTAAATAATGCCAGCATTTATGTAGTCATTATAACTTCGCGAGCAAAGTTGAAAAAGTCTTAAACCTCCTACGTTCATGCTGTCTCTTCTATTTTCCGTACATCCTACAGTAACGGAGTTGCCCCAGTTCCGAAGTGCTGGAAGATTGATTTAGTAGTTCTACGTGTACAACGGTATGCAGAGAACGTATTATTGGATTTGGAAATTATAATTTTGCAATTCTCTAAACTAACATTTTGCGCAGAGATTATTAGTGAGGATAGTCAAATAACTTCTTATAGTGACACGTGATGTATTTTAAGATGATGTTACAGGCATTACATATATGCATACATCGAACCGTTTCAATACCAATATGGTTTGTTATCAAACAGTCAATAAACGCACCGACAAGCTATTTGATGATAAGTAGACACAAAGTAGAACTTGTCGCTGAAAAAAAGAGATAGAAAAAACAGAGTCCTGATTCTTAAGCACAAACGGAAGATGAAGAGGCGTTCGATGATTGAATTTAAGAGATATTATGGTAGTTAGCGAGGCAAGCCCCTGTTTTGGTCATATTGACATGGTATTAGCAATCGGTTGCACTTTATAATTTACTTTCCTATAGTGAAATAGAGTTATGTTACAAATTGAATATAATTGAGTTGTAACAATCCTTGCTTCATTACGAGAAAACGCATGTTACAAGAACGAACAGATGGAATTATTTCGTCAGTAGTAGTAGTCGTTGAGAAACCTAACCAGTAAGGTACACCAGAAGTAAAGACACTTGACTCGTAACTTAAGGATTTGAAAGCCCTTGTAACCCAAAATGGTTTGTATTTCAAATTTTCCTTTTAAATTTTATACTATTTACAAAATCAAGCAATAAATTTACTCAAATAAGGTTACCGAATCATAATCAAATTTTCCATCAATACATATTAAGCTGAAGAGGACAGTTATGAATATAAAAGAGACGGCAATGGTTTTCAATCGACAATACGTCGAATACATGCAGCCACTTGAATTGAAAAATACTTGAGCGAATGAGTGAATGATGAGGAGATTCGAAGAGCGAAGAGTATCTTGAACGCAGTGGTATTTCCGACATTCAATTATTACCAATGGTATAATGAAATATGGATGGATAGAAAGAAAGATAAACAAAATATATTAATATTAAAAAATATATATATTAACTAACAAAACACACACTCATTTATAGCATTGATAATCTGAATTATGTAACAGCTTTAGCGCTAGACTGCTAGTAGCATATATTTTTCGAGACTTTCTTCATTTAGAGGATACCTAAAGCAGTCGGTCCTGTTGTTATCATTAAATAACAGTCGTTTAGCCATGTCAAAGGCCTTTGAGTGGCATTAAAACTTTCGACACTTGGGTTGGAGACTAATCCCTCTACCGATTTGTAATGGAGTAGCGTGATGGGTTAAGTTCAAGGCCTCCCCAGTTAGGGGAGAGCCGTACAGACTTAACTACTACAGGTAGTTGCCCATTAATCTTGCAACATGGAAACTTTCATAAAAGTACGTTTTTAATTTTTATTAAAGTGGACGCTATAAAAGACGACGCTAGAAAATAGTTTCCTTTAATTGATTATACTTAAGTCATGCAAAATAATTAGAATTAGTAATGTTTTATTTTAATGGGCTATGGAGGTTATTACTGCGATTCTTCACTTTAATAAGCAAATGTTTTTAAATGGCGGTATAATAAAAATATGATGTGATATAAGTCTTATTAATAACTACGTAATAGGTGATATGAGTGTGGATTTTAAAATTTGTGTAATAAAATGACAAATGTCCAATACCTAAATCGTTTTGGTAATGTCAGCACGTAATATGCCGCGGTACGCAATTCCATTTCTAAATATGCTGTTACAGTAAAATTTAATGATCCCCAAACGTTACATCAAATGTCGCAGTTTCAGCAATGTTTGAATCCGTAATTGTAAAAACATTTGCCGCTAAAGTATTAAGTATTACGAATAATAAAACGGAGGTGAAATTAGTGATGAATGTCTATATCGAGATTCTCAAACAAACATTTTGAAACTTGTGGTCAATATTTTTGGAAGAGTAAGAGCTCCTCATCAGTCAGGTCATATCAGTTTAAGCTTTTCTGCTGAAACTATGTAAGTTTAAGAAATAGAATAAAAAATTTCATCGTATCACTTTCTACCATCAAAAGGTCTTTCTAGTTATTTCTCTGGTTAACTTTTACCTTCATTTTCAAAATCTTCGATATCAGTTACATCGCCTGCTTCTTTGTTGGCTATTTACATAAATAAATCTTGAAAGAATCCTAATTTATAATATTGAGCATATCCAAACCTATTCTTCTGTTAGGTTAAACGTTACGTATGTTGAGAAGCAAAGTCGAATAACATGACGTTTTGAAAATATTATTCAGCTGTTCAAAGTTTTCGAGTTTCCTCTCGATAATTTAATTCTTTGAAGTAAATGACAGTTATATCTATGATATTTCTGATAACCACTTACTATCCTACTACTAGCCTATCCAATAGTTTATCAGCTATTCTCATAAAATCTTAAAACTGGACTTTAAAACGGTTCGAGAGATTGAATTCTATAACTGTTTCTAATTTACTCTGAAAGTGACGCATATCGAGTGTCATATTATTCTGACGTCATGCACTCATATCAGATTCTCGACCTCAAATTCTTGCGTCAAAATGCGGTATGCAGCACCGCTGTGTCATACGTCTGAGAATTCAGTGGTTTATGACTCAACTTTTCACGTTTTATTAAACCGTGAATGAAGCATTTCAGATGAAGTTTGCTACGACTTGATTAAAGAAGAATGAGCTGTAAAATTTCTAGATGAAATTGGTGAAATAAAAGTTAACTTTTGCTGGAATAAAAATACAATCGAGATGAAATCTAATTTACATTGTATTGTTGTACCATTTGTTAGTGTTAATTTTAATCTTGAAATCTCTTGAAACTACCCGATTGGTCATCATTTTCTAGTAGGATCGCTATTTGTAATTTTGGCTTAAATTATCGACCGCGAACATGGAAAATCTATTCCAATATGCCCTCACAATCCTATTACTCCACAATATTGATAATAAATACGAAACACGCGTCAATAGGCCTACTATTAAATGCATTGCAGATGATTTCCAAAGATTACTTTTGAAATATTTATTAAGGAACGCATTCAAATATAACGGGATTACCTAGGAACACACTTTTCAAATTATCAAGCCCAAATTAAGTATTTGAATGTGATTTTTGTGTTTTATGTGAAAAAATATAATAAGAGTTACCGCAATACGTCAGTTTGGTTACACCTAACTTGTTATCATTTTCATAGATTAGAGGAGACATTGTATATTAAGATATATAAAAAATCAGGGTAGGTTGAATGAGGAAAGTTAAAGTTGTGGAGTATTTACTGAGGTCAACGGAGCCACTCTTGGCGTGGTTCCTATTTTTGTTTTAATTTTATTTTATCTTTTACTGATTAGATAGATCATGTATGCTTATGTTTTATTTGCTTTTAACTTGTAACGTGAACCTTATAGATATATATTTACGATCTTTCTTTAGTGGCATTATTAAAATGAGAAAAACAATTTGAATAGGCCCTATTACGCCTCTAGGACACATAGCTATGTTGTGTTATTTTCAGTTAGGATTACAATTTCTTGAAAATTCAGCTTTCTTAGCAATCAACGCACGATTCAAGTGGGTTCAATGAGCCTTAGGTCTGAAAAAATATAGTACTACTTACTAAAAGGAGGATAAAAGCCAGAAAATCTTCAACATGTCTAATAAACTTAGCTCTTTGTAAAACTTATTACGTCAAACCCGTGTTCGAGGTAATTTGTGCCCTTGTCACCCGAAGGCGACGTGTTGTAATTTGTTTTGTGAACTTGTTGACGTCTTGTGTTCCCTGTTTGGGTGAAATTTAGAGACCCATATTCTTTTGATCGACACAATTTTCATTTTAATGTTTCATTAGCTGTAAAGTCCAAATATTCCTTTGAACTCCATGTTGGTAATTGGAGGGAACACACGGAGCCGTAAACTATTGTACTGACACTAACAAAGTTCATGCGTTTCACTACCGCCACGTGGATTGTGGTAAATTTGCCGCTATAGTGCGCTTTCACCGTCCGTTTTGTCCGCATAAAGCTGTAGGGGTCGCCGAGGTCGAGCGCAACAGTCAATTCCAAAAAAATCCAACAAATAAATCTTTTTATCTAATCCATACTTTACGTTCATCGACTTAATTTTTTATGGAATTCCTATGAGCACAAATATCTCCTATTAATTAAGGCCATCTTTCTTAATCTGATCTTGTTTCGTAGACATTAATGATCATGTCAAATATTGAAAGATATAGGAATAATAATAATACCCTAAAGTTTCATACGAAACATGGAAACGATGCCGTTGAAATAGCGATGCAAGCACAGGTAAGAAGAAGTCCATGTTTGGCATCGTATGTATAGAAATTAATGGCCTTAAAAGTATTACTTGATAATACTATTATTTAATACTAATAAATTTACACAGAAAAGTCAACACAAACTTATACAATTTGAAATTCAGTTCCAATCATATTAGGTTTCATTTAATAATCTCATTGTCATAAAAATATCTTAAAACGTTACAAGTCTTCTTTTAAGGTTGATTTCTAAGATGTAGAACTTATACACTTTTCAAATATATCAATTAATTTAAAGGCAGTATCACGATAGTGCTATTCAACAATCTTCGTAACCTAATACAGTTCTTTGAAGACGATGATGAAAGAAGAGAAATCTTTAGGCAAAAGGTTCACATTATCTCAAATTAGTGAGCTGTCTGCCCGCTTTTCACGTAGTTCTTGGAGCTAATCATAGATGGCGTTGTTTGTAGCGGAAGAAAATTTATATAAATTTTTGAAAACTGCAATAGGTTTATTTATATATAATTATTTAGCCTTAAAAATCATTTTAACACCATTTGAAATTTGTCACGTCATTGACATGAAATTTATTCGTACAATCTTAAGATAAATATGATAATAATCAAACCGTAGATTTTGTTATCTGTAGAAAATATTAAAAGTTTATTAGCGCTGATAATATCCATTTAATATTAATAATTTCCAATCTAGCAATAAGTGAAGTTAAGTAATACTCCATTCCATCAAACATATCATAAGAATTTTTAATTTGAAATAAAAGTATGAAACGAATTAAAAGTAACGGACATTATTTTAAGTTTACAAACCGGTTAAAAGTGGAATTCTCTGGATTTGTTCATTTTAAATATTGTAATTACAAAGCGACACGTTTACACACGTAATTGGTATTCATGGCGCTGTTGTTAGTGCGGACTTATTGAGAATTAAAATGTTAAGTTTTATGCGGGAATTTATGTTTAAAAATTCAACTTTTCTGTTGTATTTATAAAAACGCTATGATACTTTATTCCCACTAGTTGATGCGTAGTATTTCTAGTAATTTAATAATAATTTAAATGAACGGATTGAAATAAGATGTTAATGAGAATTTATGGATGAAACCTATACAGACGCGGCTTTTGGAATTAATTAAGTAAAAATGTAACCGAATCTTAAGTTTTTTAAAGATTTAAACACGAAATAGTTAAAACATGCAAAAAAAAAAGAAATTTTTAAAACTCCAATTTTCCGCATATTATAACGACTACCCACCAAAAGCCGTAGTTTTCGCCTTATTAAGTATAATAGAAAATAAGTTTGTAAATGCATCCTGTAAATTTAACTAGAAGCGATCGTTCCATTAATCGTTATTAAAGTAACGTTCGGCTTCGCCGTTCGAACCGACCAAATGGGAATTTAACTGTTGTATCTTAATATGACGTTATATTCGTTCCGATATGAATTGATACTATTTTTATTTATTCATATACATTTTAGTACTTTGTAGGATATTTCATTGTATTAGAGAGTAAATTAAAATAATGCCGAGGATTCACAAGTGTTTATGGACTTTTAATGAGATGCAAGTGTTCTCTAATTGAATATAATTAGTTAATCATACCCTCCCTTTAAAGTTACTTCTGTCTGAAATAAACACGTTAAGTAAAAAACATACAAGTTTGGATTTTAAATATTTTAATATCTAAATCTGTCTTGAAAATGTAAGGATATCGTGTATTAAACCAATAAGCCGATCCATTCATTTTACTGTCACTATCAGATAATTTTATAATGTGGGTATTTTGTTAATTTTTCTATCAATCACTTGTAAAGTAATATATATGTTGATTGTACAGTTGATTGTACACGATGGTGATATATCGTTACTAGAAAGCCGACAGTATTAAAACGCCATTTTGGATAAAATGAAATACATATATCGTCGATTTTTTTTGCGTCGAATTGTTTAGTAACGAACTGAGGATTATGTTGGCTCTTTAGCACCTGAAAATACTAACATAATGTAAGTTATAATCAAATTTCATAAGAAATATGTAGAAGATATCGATTTCAGTATGTTGGTAACAGTCACAATATATATTTTCTTTTACTGCATTTAGATAAGGCAATTAAGGAAAAAGTTGCAATCGATTTTGTGCTTAAAAACATTAAATCGCTCTCCTGTAAAATGGCCTTTATTACTTTCGGTCTTCCAGTGACGATATGGAATTATTATCTAATTTCAGTGCTGTCTTACTGCTGAGAATCGATCTCAGGTCGAATACCACCAACTATTCTATTCTTGAATCGATATACAATTTATTAAAAGGCTCTTGCTTTATATGACACGTGGAGATTGAGCAATGACAAATGCTAATATTGAATAACTAGATATTGTATGCGGCTCAACCCTCGTGTGTGAAAAGGACAGCAATAAACATGTTGTACATTTTTTACTATCAATGTTTGCCAGGCAAGGCTTTGTTATTAAACACTTCCTTTAAGTTGGCAGAAATATACGACGTAATGGATTTTTCCACATAAATGAGATGTTCTTTTTCAGTAAAATGTAGCCAATAGTACTCGTCGTCCTCCTGTCTCCAAACCAAAAATTATACAATAGCGACGCTCCGTTGCGTCGTGAAAGAAGGACGAACAGAAAAACAAACGCACTTCGCATTTATAATATTAGAATAGATATTGAATATTTCAAATTTGAGTGACAACTAATTTCCTACTATGTTAAGCCATAGAGTGATTCAATACTATGCTCATCACTGCAAACGAGAAATTATACAACTCTATACTATCCTGAAAGAGGGAGAAGTTGCACATAGCACTCTCTCCTTCACTCATTTATTTGCTGCAGTTTATCAAAATACCGACCAATTGGTCGACAATTAACTGCAGCAAACAGACATTGTACATTACATTAAAATTTACAATCCATTCGTTTTACTTTGTGGGTTTACATGAAGCTACAACTCTTGACACAGCTCATGACATCACTAGTGAATCAAAAGTAGGGTTGTCACATTCGTTAGTTATGTTTCAAACACAATCGGTGTTAATGATATAGACTTATAGCGCCTAGATGGTCATCTTAGCACGTTAATTTATATGAACGTGTGTGGTATTATCGTGTACTTACGAAAAACAACACACACGCATTTAAGGTAATGTATTATTTTTGTCATTGAAATGCGATACCTAACCGGTATTTATAAAGAAAACTGAGGCAAATACGTCCTTGTTTTCATATATTATAATAGTTTGTTACGGAGGTAGCCTTTAAAGGTTTCCTTAATATGGTAACACATTACGTACAACTATTGCAGTTCCAAGTTTTATCTTTCTATGGTTAATAATACCAAACTTAATCATTTATTGCGTTCTCGGTCAGGTGACTCTGGACGATGGTAAAAAAATACATAAGCACATAAATAGTAACAAGAAAATATAAAACTAGCTGAACAACTTGAAAATTACCAACTAAGGTATTCAAAATTTATAAATTTAGGTCTTAAATTTATGCCAATATAATAACCCATCCATCAGCTTTTAAACGTCCACTGCTGGACATAGGCCTCCCCTAATTTCCGCCACTCAAGTGAAGCTAAACTAGTAATAAAATACCTAATATTACATAACTATATGCAGTGATAGCCTAGTGGTTCGGCGTTGGTTTTAAGAACGTGGCGGCGTGAATTCAAATCCTGCACGCACCTCTAATTTTCAAAAAAGTTACGTGCGTATTACAAGTTACTTATCACTTGCCTCGGTGAAGGAAAACATCGTGAGGAAACCTGCACACCTGAGAGTTTACCATAATGTTTTCGAGGGTATGGAAAGTCCACCAATCTGCACTTGACCAGCGCAGTAGTCTATGACATGTACCTCTCACATTGTGTGAGGAGATCCGAGCCCAACAGTGGGACAGTTATGGGGTGTGATTTAGCCCAATATAACATTAATAATTAGGTACAGAAACATCAGGTAGCAACCCTCACTTCAATGAAGTGAGTCGATTTATTGTTTAAAGGAAATGCAAATAAGCGGTCGTTAAAGAGGAGTGTAAATCGAGTTTGCAATGCATCCCTCCGTCGAACGAGGTACCGACTGCCACCTATATTTGGATTACGTTGAATTATTTGCGTGAATCCTGCACGTTAATGAGTACAAAGAGATTCATTATTACATTATTAATACCTTAATACCTTTGACTGTGTATTTATGTGGATTAAAATTGTTACTTGGTATACCGGATGAGTCGTATACTAAAGTAGGCAGTATTCGTACTAATAAATCTGAAATTGTGTTTGGGTTGTGTTTCATTCACAGTGTAATGGAGCGTGCTTATGATGAACATAGATTCCCGACTTATGAGTGCCATAGGCTACTTTTCACCGTGAAAAAACACCTCAGGTTTGTGGGAAAATCAAGTGTATAATAACAAAGCGTTGCCTGACAACCATTCATATAAAGTAATCGACAACTTTTTATAGCCAATATTTTTTCACACGCGTTCAAAGACGCGGGCAACATCTTGTCATTCATAAATAATCTTTACCATTAGGAATGTTTCTGATATTTATGTTTAGCGAATATCATAAATACTTAAGTAACAGATACAAAATAAAGGCAACGAGCTATT
>DWPA01003521.1:0-13959 GCA_018251375.1 Calpodes ethlius
AATAAGCACTTTTAAAATCGTAATAGTCGTGGGCAATGAATTCAAGGAAGCCTTGTAAGGCTACTTTAGTAAGGTGAAAATTTTACCATATGAGTCAAAAACCTCTTTTCTTTCTAATTACCAATATGATCAACTTTCTGTTGTTAAAAAAACTAATTCAAACACTTGTGTGTGTGTCAGCGTTGGTAAATACACGATATTACCACAGTCGTACATATTTTTTATGCTTCATTTAAGAAAACATACATACATGTCTCATACATGACAGTAGATTTCAGATTGTTTAAAAAACTATATGGATTATACTCTGTAATAATTTTAATTCAGTAAGGTACTTGTTGATAATGTTTTTACTCATAATATTTTCAAAAACTACGGCCGAATAAAACAGATTTGAACAAATTTTTTAAATTATAATTATGTACTGTACAAAATAATAAAAATCACTTTACTCTGCCTTAAGAAGTTTTATAACACGAACGTAACATATCTTCCGTTAAAGGAACATGTCTATTTTATCAATTCTGTCTAAAGTTAGCTGAGCGATGATGTGTTAATAGGATTGATAACTCCGGGGCTTCATCAGACGTGGCTAAACTCGGCTTATACGTCATTCTCCCCGGCAGTCGGGAGTCTTTGACGCAACGCAGCTAGCTATAGCGGCTCATATATTGATGTTGTTAAATGAAGGAAGTATTCTTTATTATAACAGACGTTTTAAAGTCGTTTTATTAGATTAACGGCTGTTATAAATTAATAGCTTCGTAAATGGAACGTCCAATTACTTTCTGAAAGAGGCTATTTTCAATGACATGTGAAATGTGACATTGCAATGTCTTGTTACTAAATGGTGATAAACGTTGTGATGTTCAATGTCAGTATACGGAAAGTGTTTAAAATAATACATACATCTCTAATAGGTTTAGAATCGAATGTGTATTACATTTTCTTTAATTGAAAAATAATAATGCTACGAATTAATAGCCTCACATTAGGATCCTCTGTGCTGTAGGTGACAACAAGAGGACAACAAGACAGAAACACTGAGATCCAGGACAGAAATTTAATGTAACAATTTTGTAAAAATTCGCTCCAATACCTATTACTTGTCACATGACCGTTATGACGTCAAAAGTTCCCTTGCATTGACACACTGACAGGTTTGACAACTATACGTATAAATTTATGGACAAACACAAACCAGACAAGTATATAATATGATTTAAAAATTAAATCAAATTATTGTTATAATAAAATAAATATTTAAAAAATAAGAAGTAAAGAATGTGGTATTTTGGATTTTAGAATTTCTTTTTTGAAAACTACTCTGTTTACATGGACATCATTCCAATTATGTATTAACTTTTGTTATGTTGTTGTTTTTAATTAACTTTTGTTAAATTTTTTTTTAGTGCTAACCGTAGAAAAACATATGCAGGTAATTTTTAGATGTGATTTAAAACCTTTAAATGCCAGTAAAAGTAAAAAGATTAATTCCTAAACTTTTTATAATCTTTATTCCAAACAAATAATATTATAAAAAGTAAAGATAAGATATAAAGAATAACAACGAAATTTAAAATACAAGATATAAATTTAACAATTTCGCACATTAAACATGTCTTAACCAAGGTCTAGTGTACAAAAGCTGCCATTTTGTAATACCCAGAAACAATTAGGACTATGGCGTAACGAACGACCAAAACAATCAATTTAAAGTGATCTTCACAAAACCAATTTATTTCTTTCAGTTACGTGACTAAGTATTTAATGTTTAATAACTCCCGGCGTTAAAAGGGTGACAGATGATAGCAAAATGTTGAGCGTTTCTGTCTTTTGGGAGGCAAAATGTAGACGAAAATTCTAATCGTCCAAAATCGATCATAATCGAATATTTAGGCCATGTTGGAGGTAGCATGGATTTTTTACATAGGTCTAGTCATAACACTCCAGAATATTCTTTCCTTTCTCGATTTGAAAATGAACAGCTAATAAATTTAAAACCAATCTCAGTGTGGCGTATCATCGTAATGTAACAAGGAAAATCTATAACAATTTATTCACTTAAATAAGGTCATTTGCCTTAGTGCAAAAGCATTTTGCATATGTCATTTTTGCCTTTAGGCATATTAAATTACTACGGATCTACTTATACCGAATATCAAGGTCTATAAAAATTACGTGTTTTTATTATTACAATGTTAATGAATGTATATGCTCATACACTCACAACGTAGGATCCCTTTGTCGCGGATGGCATTGACAACAAAAGTGGGGTATTACTTCCATGACTCGAGACTAAATATTTATCTATAACAAAAGAGTCAGCCCGGCCGAGAATCAAACCAGGCAATGATTTGCAGCAAGGCTTGTTAAATATTTACTTACTATCAAGTGAGATTGTGGTCAAGCAATAACTTTTAACGGTAATTCGTATTTTTAAAAAGTGATTTCACATTGCCATTATTTAGTATTTTCTTTTTTTAAATACATGACTGTATTTGTAACGTACTCTATATACAATTTACTCTCTCTATATACAATTTAGTTTTATCTGTACTAAATGAATCCCAGATTTCTACGTCCCAGTATTATTCTTTAAAAAGGGTGTAAAGCTTCTTCACGTAATAATACATAGATAAATAAAAAAGGCAACTAAGTTACAGTATCGTCATTCGGAAATTCTAATAAAATGAATTGCTGTTACTTAAAAATATCCATTTTTTTAATAACAAAAGAGTAATTCTGTATCGCAATACTTTTTTCATTTACTGTAATATCTGGCTAGCTGTATTAAAAAAATACTGACCTGTTTTAAACGAAAGTTTCCAGCATTTTTGAATCTGTTCAAGTTCTCAATTTCCGCTTCTGCATTTTATTCGCCAACTTATTTAATACCTTTCCCTAATAAAATCATTTTAGCGAACACTTGCAATATTTCTCATTCTTAATTTTATTTATTAAACTTTAAAAATGAAATAATTTTTAATATCGCCATCTGGTGTCAACCTACATAAACAAATCAATTGTTTAAACTAAGTACTCTGGGAATGATAGATGGCACCACTTACATTTTCCGAAACTACATGATTACGAATATTTGTGAAATGAAACCTTGATTAATGGATTTATTGACCCAAGTTGAAATCTTCAATTGGAATGGTTGCAGCCATTTCGGAGAAACCAATTACATACAAATATATATACAAGAAATGCTCCATTACAGTAGATATAGGATTTTATAAATCAGCCACATAGTTAAGGTTTACATAGGCATGACAGACCATTTTAGGTAAACATATAATACAGGAAACATTCTTAGCCGGAAATAATAAACATTTCAAATATGGCTAATGGGTCGATGTTCTCGTGTTTTGATTCCTGTATATAGGAATCTGTAATTAATTAGAAAAAAAATATTGTCTTAGACTAAGTGGCTTTCACTTTTATCTATGTACTACTTATCTCTAGCTAAATGATTATTACTTACATATGTAAGTAATATATATATTAATATATATATATTAATAACCTTTACTTCACTTTTATTCTTTCTAAGGAAATCTTTGAAGCATACTTCACCACTTAGATTGGTGGAGGGGTTTGAAGCCAACTAAAATTTCGGGTATTATATACCGCCGAGAGACTGCCTTAACGAGTGCTACCTATTCTATTCTATGATTCCATCATAAGTTCACTTCGTAGAAGAATTTTAACGTGTTATCTTTGTTTAGCAAAATTATTCCGAATCAAATAAACAAGAAATAACTTTTGCAAAATCTGGTTAGTTGTCAATTAATAGTTTAAAACACGTTTGTGCTTCGAGTAGTGAGCTGACTGCACTCATTCTCAAGAGAATACACTGATTCTCTTGTGAGGAAATAGATTGAAATACCCAGAGACATACGCGGCTGACACATCAAAATATGCCACCAGTTTTCGTAATTACAATACGTGTTGAAAACTGCTGACTCATAAGTGTTTTTTAAATTTCGAAGTGTCGGTTAACGAGCATACGCATAATTAAGTTATTAATTTTTATTATTCATTATATAAGCCTAAAGAATATGTAATTTCAAAAATTGGACATAAAGGCTATTGAAATTTTCTACTAATTGTTGCAATGGGGTACAAAAAATTCTCTTTATCTAGTTCTAATTCACATATAACTTTATATTATAATAATTTGAGTAAAAATACAGATTTCAAGTTAAATAAAAGCTATTAAAAATAGAGATGCGTTGTAGTCAAGTCGCGGGTTTCCTTCGCGGTGACCAACCTCTAAACCACTGGACAATTTACTACAATTAACAAGGGTACATCGAGCACGTACTGAAATTAAGTTAAAATCCATATAACCCTCCCCTCAACGCTCACCCCCCAGTACGCTATGGCTATAATGGTACATAATTCATAATATACGCCTGTTGATACTTAAGCGACATAACTAGAAAATTTTAATGTGTCGTAACATACAAGGAGGTCGAGGTCTATACACTGTGGTTTCCTTTAATCGATTTTTATTATTCCGATCGCGACCGACAACGACCCTCTGTCTTGTTACGTGGCTTGCTTATTACCTAATTTCTTTGCACTTCTTAATACATCATTAATTTATAATGATCCATCATACGCCTGAGATCCTGGTCTATTAACGGCTATACTATTAAACCGTTGACCTTTTATAGCAACCCGATTTACAAACGACAATCTAAAGTAGCAAAGCAATGAAGCTGATTCGCTTCGTCTCTTTCCTTATTATTGAGGGACGTAATGTTCATGGATTACTTTTTAAAGATTCTGATACGCCATTCTTTTTTAAGTGATAAGGATAGCAAACAGGCTTGCTGTAACGCCATCCTTTCTCAAATACCTCAAAGAGAACTGTAGAAGGGACTGTAGTTAAGAAGTCTTGTTTATATTAGGTATTAATTAGAATATCAGTTTGTTATTATTCGTTAAGGTTCATTTTTATGTGACCGGGAAGCAAGCGCTCTTTACCGGAACACACTTTCTTATAGACAATTATTACACCTCAAAAATAGGTGAGGCGGTGATACGTTCCCGAGTGAAGCATACCTGCTTTCTACCATCTAGTGGTATACTGACTGTTCGATGGTATTGCGCCAATTATTTAAATCTACCTGGTTTTACCCGAGGTCTTAAATTTAATTATCTTCGTTTTTCCTTGTGAAGTGTTCAAGAACATTTAAGACATACGAATAATAAATTATTTGTAATTTTTCGTTTGTCCTCCTAAAAGTCCAAATGATCTAAAGCGTTTCTCACTTATTATCTTAGATCTATAAATTATTTTTATGTCTTCTAAATTAATATTGTCCTTATTTAGGCCTGCACAGAGATAAAATAAGACCAGAATACTATTAAATTTTGGCGTAATCATCAATGAGATATTTGTATAGAATATATATATTTTACCACATCAATATTGATATAATATGCTTAACTATAATAAATTATTATTTACCAGCCTTTACCTTAATCAACTACCAAATTCCTGGTATTTTAAGCATCGTTACACCTGCTACATTAAGAAATTAAACCAAGAGTGACAAAACAATTTAATGTGTGCTCGTTTCGTGACCGCATATTAAGCAGTCAAGCCATCATTAATACTGTAAGTAGCCGCTAATTTTATAGGAAATATAATTATAATTTTCTAGCAATATAAACATTCAATAATAGTTACCTTTAATAATAGCAACCCTTTTCCTTCTCCCATCTCTCGATCTTTGTTTTAGGAAGAAGTATTCGGAACCTTCCGACCTATAACAATTAATGATAGGTAGCCAACGAATATGAGAAAAAATACTTTAGTAAAGAAATGGTTATGATTGGGAAAGACTCGTAATTACTAATTTTAGTAAATGTTTACTGGTTCGCTACTTCTATATTAATTAAATTATTCAATTGATTGATTGATTTATATACTAGATATATATAAACAGAATCAAGTTTACCACCTTAGCCTTTGTTCTTCAGATGTCATATGAATGAAACCTTTACTTTAATTTCCCGCCATGACTGTGTATTGTTTATTGAATTCACACTTCCACAGAATGTCGAAATCTGTGTCAAAGGACGTGGTAAATGATGTGCTGCATACAAATAAAAGCTGTCAATCTAATGGAGACCAAAGGATTTTATTTGTTTACTGCGAATCAAGGTACGCTTCAATGTCGCACGGCAAAGTTTATATGCATCGGGTTTAGGGAACTTCAATTATTATTCCTAATATATACTATATATCAGTGTATATATAGTTAACATAATATAACAATAGAACACGTTATAAAAACAATATATCCACGAATATTTGATGATTATTTATAAACCGTTATTTAGGACATTTATGTCGCAAACCAATGAGAAATATACCCGTATTATCTTAATTAATACAAATCGTTCATTCTAAATATTGAAGTTTGAGGTATAAAAATAAGGATGGATCACATTCTCGAGTTCAAACTAACCTCCAGCGCCAGAATTTTTCCAATGATACTTATCGACGGTATTTAGACTCTGCACTGATCTGGGTTAACTGTTTTTAGACTTCTATTTTGACAAATGTTCATTTTCGGCACTGATTACACTATCATAATATGACCTATCTACTCGTTTTGGGCAATATACTATATGAACTCCGAAAGTGCTTAACATACTTGTCATAATATCAACAGACTTCTGAATAAGAATTCATAAAGTAAGTTATGTAGTTCTGCTCAAATTACGAACATATAAAACAGATATATATAAAATGTACAAAAAAAAAGTGTATCAAAGAGTTTTATAACAAGTTTGTATCAACTGTAACGATCAAAAAAACTTGGGCAACCCTATGCGAGTAAATCAGCACTAAACATGGCAAGCGGTCGCACTTGACCGTTAACGGTATGCGTGCACGCAGCCCTGACCAATGTCGCTAGTACACCCATCTTTATTCGTAACAATGTCCTATTAATCCGTTTTGGCTCGCGAAACATTAGCAAAAATAATGACGATCTCTAACGATCGGTGAATTACGTTGCGGAAAAAACTATTATCATGAATGACACTTTAGAATTACATTGAAAAATTTGCAGAAGATGTTCTTAATTTGTAGATTGTAGAAATAAATATTCATAGAAACAAGCAACTCCTTGAAATGAAAGTATTATAAAAATTATTAATAAAAAAAATGTTATGTTCATCTTAATTTAATGATATACTTATATCTATAATGAGACTAAGCATGCTGAAAATGTTATTTAATTAGAGGAGTCATCAATTAAGTTAATTTTAAAACTATTAAATACTTAAACATAAAAATAATTCAGTCGAAATATATGACTATTTTCTATATTTCTGTAAAAAAAGAAGGTAATAAATTTAATGCCGAATAATAAAGTCGGTGCTAGAATTAGCAAATTAACGGCCTATAATAATTACAGAAAAACAAAAAAGTCGGCTTATCCGAGTAAATATGATCTGCAATAACCCTGAGTAACTATGAACAAGTGTAATGTCATTATAAAATGCATTTGATATTACTATGGTTCTTAAGGTTACTCTAAGTTTTGCGTAACGGAAGAACCTTCAGACCTAGAAGGGTTTCAAAGAACAACATTAATCCGATTGTCAACTAACGTACCTGAAAGAAATCATTTACCAATAAATTAATCATTGAATAATCTCATCGTAAGTAGCCATGAAAAGGATGTGTAAAACATTATAAACACCAAATTAAATTAAATTAAACCTCATTCAAGTCTATTCTTGTCAGTCTGAACGTTATAAAACCCAAACACCAACGTAGCCACATAATAAAATTCTAAGTGATTATAAAAATAATTATTACAAAAATCTTCATGTGACTTTTAACTAAAGGTATTGACGGACTTAATAAATCTAGTTGAATTTTTTTTACATTTTTACCCGGTGTGTAAAACAATTTATGAAAGGAGACGAATAACCAAATACTTTCGTATTCTCTCATAAAGTTCTGTTTTATAATAATTCCATGATTCCAACGAGATTGTTATTAAAATGCGATGAGTACCCTGGGGACGCCGTCGTCGCAGTTCTAATGAACGGTGTTGAGACGATTTCTCTGCATCCCAAAGGACGCAAATAAAGCGGCTTCTGTCAGCAGATGCCGTGCTGCTAACAAATTGCCTTTTAAATAAAGCCAATTCAGTATCTATATTTAAGAAAATACTTACACGTGCCACAGATTACCAAGATGTTTATTTTTCCTTGAACAGGGTTTCATTTAGTAGTTATAGGCTTACATATATAAGCATATAGAAATACACTTTAATAATAATAAACTACTGATTTGTCCACATTATAAGTGGTATAAAGCTGGAAAATATTTAATTTCACTATACAATACAACATGAATATTAAAACCAAATAAAAGTAAATTCTCGCGTATCGACATGACTGTATTTAAATGCGAGATCGTGTTACGATACTTGAGAATTGTAGTTAGACTTTAAAATAATATGAATTAAAAGATCTATAACTTTTAGTTTTAGAATGGCAACATCAATGTGGCAAAGACAGAAGGTAGACTACGAAGGTCTGATTCGGTAAACCACGATCTGAAGAAGCAAAAGATTCTGATCGGTCACATTATCACGAGCTACAGAAGGTCTATGTCCAGCATTGGACATTTAATTACTGATAGATGATGATGATGATGATGATGATGACGAAATGTACAGAAGTGTCTAAATATCCATCTAATAATTATTATTCTGAGTGTGGCAATACATATCTTCGACACATCTAATGACACGCGGTCACGCTTTTTGTTTGCCTCTCGCTGGACACGTGAAGTCGCTTTTGTTATGGTAGAAGGATCTTTATAATACAATACAAAGCCTATTTAAAATTCGAATGTGGAAATGTTTATGTTCTTTTCTAATTGAGATGTGGAGCGTAAAACTTATATGTTTATTAGAGAAGGCTTATGGGAAATTGTTATAGATGAAACACAATATTTATCTTCCTTATTTTGGCAGCACATTCTAGCCTGTAATTTCATGAAGTAACTCGAACTTTAATATGTTACATTCATATATACCTGCTAACGTCAGATGTTTTTATAAATTAATAAAAATATATTCTCATGCTTACGAGTAACTTTCACACTCATCAATCGGGATACTAGAGGCTAGTGCAAAACTTGCAATAATATTCGTAAATGTTATAATTTCTATACCCAAACAGTCATTGACGAAAAATAAGGAGATTTTCAAATAGATTATATCTACCGTCGGTTATTATATTTTGATTAAAATTTCAATTCTTGCCTAAAATTATAATATGACATGACTCCAACTCTTTTGAATTGAAAGATCTCTTCTAGGTAAAAAATCATTTACTAGATATATTTCAGTTGGACACAATTTCCGATCACTTGTTTCAAGTATTCGAGTCACCTCTCCCAGCTCTGCTGTGAAGCAACAGATGATTTAACTTTAGGTTCATAAATATTTTCGATATGTATCGAATTACTTCATCATGTTGCATCACAATTCATTCACCGTATATAACTTGAACGTGCTGTACGGCTATAAAAATTTACATATATGTTTTAAAACAATTGTACTTCGTTATTTTTTTTTCGTTCAAGGATTAAATTCATGTTGGGGCGTGATGAAGTACGTAGCTGTTTTTGTTTATATTATTGACCAATAATAATTGATAATTATTAAATATGGGTTATTAAACTTCGTAAGACATGTGGAACGTGTCTTATAAGGCTTGTAAAATTCTTTCAAACATACTTGTAGTTATTGTAATAAAGCAACCTAACTATAAATAATAATAAACACACAACCTCTTTTGCAACTATTTAGTTTAATATAAAGAGACTCAGGTATTTCTGAATCACGATGTCGAAATATTCTTGTTTTGGAATCCCTTCCCGAGCTACTTTGGGCAATAGCCCATTTTTCGAAATAAACTAGTTTCTTGTGCGGGTACCATAGCCAAATTACTTTAAAAAATCATTTGTAATTTATATTTCTCTTGCCGAGTTTATGATCTTTTACGAAATTGTGCTTGCTTGTGAAACTTTATAAGTTTTTAAAGTATAAGAATGATCCATCATACTAAAATATTAACTATTCTGAAACAAATTGGTACACCTAATACAACTTAAAAGTTTGAAATAAAATCGTCGACCCGAAAATATGCCGCCCCTATATTTTTCATTTCAATATTATATTTACTATTATTACAAACATTGTATTTACTACAACGAATATATTTACGACTCATAAATGTCTCACAACTCAAACCGATTTGAAACATAAGATACTGCTGCTAATTTCATAAGACAACGGATAAATGGCAAATGGCCACACTAGTGTAATGTCATGCCAAAACATCTGCGAAACTGACTGTTAACAATTATTAAATTTGAGGAACAGACAAAGATTAATTACGGAGCGTCCAATTGTAGGCTTATTAGTTGGGTTGGGATACTGCATCTCAATTGATTTAATTGCCAAGATCCTGGGATGCATTCCGCACTTCGTTGTGGTTCATTAACGTTCTTAAACACGCTCATCTATCGTTTTACACGACGAGTTAGGAGATATTTGCTTAAGGTACACTTTAAGCGGCACCAGACACGGGGTATTTGAATGCGTATAGAGGGATTTTAGCTTTTTACAAGCTTTTATTTAGTTTCACCTGCGCAATGTTTTTAGTTAAATGTTGTAAGTTAAATTTGACCTATTTCCCATTGTGCGATTAAGCTGAAACTTTGAATACACATGTAAATTGAAATGGAGGCAATGCAATTTAATGGTGTCATTGAGTTGGGCCGATGATGGAGGGACAAATTGGTTATAGAAACTCTGATATAAAACGATGCAATCCGACCGTGTTTGAGTTTGTGGGCTTTTGATTTGTTCTAAGAAGTGAAATCCTAGCTGAAAATTCCAGCTGACTTAAATCTCTTAATAGCACACAGCAAAGACGATTGTTTCCGGGAATGTGGGCTACGAGTGTAGGCTTACTTCACTGCCCCTGTTCAGCCGAAGTATAAGAAGTTTTAATGCCGTTCAAAGTTCTTTGGAATGACTTGACTGTTATGGTTTGATTGTAAAGAGCGTGTTTTTTTTTAATCATAACACTTAATATAATACCTTAATTGTTACCAAAATAAAATTAAACCTTCCCTCGAATATGTGCATGAAGAAAACTTCTTTCAAATCGAATTTGAAGAAATGCGTGGACATATAATACAAATATATATATATACATATGGGTCAAATACCATTAATACGAATTATAATATTTAAAGGATCTATAGAATAATTATGGTACTTGATAGAGTTTCACATTATTATATTGTCTTATTTAAATTAGTTTTAATGTTTTTTTATTTTAACCGTTTTTCAACACACTTCTATAAGAAGATTCTAAATCCAACCCACATGTACAAATGTAAGTTCATAGGTTCGTGAGTTTATCCAAAAGTATCGATTTGGAGGAGGATTTCGTTATTAAATATAAATATTTAAGGGAAAGTCATATTTTACTTTTTTATTATTTCATTACATCCTAATAAAATATTATTAAATAAATAAAACTAATATCCGTTTTAGATAACGTCTGCAATTTATTTAAAATAGATTTGAAACATACATTCTATATAAAATAAAAAGTATATATTGCATTGAAAATTTGGAAGTATTACGTGATAGTTACATAACGATGGAATTGCCTTCAGCGGGCGGCCACCAGTCATGCGGGAGATCGATTGTGGTCACCGTCTAGATAACGCGAGATGAGCGATCGGCCGGCCTTATCGTTATCAATAGGAAGGAATCCTCAGCGAGAGGCGGTAGCTAGCCGACATTCGCACAGAAGCCTCTGAGGGCAGCACGCGACATCCTTATGAGGCTGTGACTCCCGCGCACTAGTGTCGGAGTGTGATGATGCTACATCGGTAAACCGCGCCGTCTGACGTGATTGATCTCAAACGGACTTTAATAAGTGATAGAGTGCAAACGTTTTAATCATGGGTGAGTTATTGATTTATTGCGACTTACGAGCGTTTATGTTGAAATTTATAATAAAACATGTATACTCGTAAAATAAATGTAATACTTTACTTTCAATAATTATTACTGTGATTTATTTGTAGCTTATTAATAACATATTTTCAATAATATAATATACAATTTTGTGTTAAAATTATTAAAATAAATAACTGTAACGAATTGAAAATACGTATTCCATATATAGTATATGGATTGTAGTAGTTAACATTTGATTATTTTTTGTTATTTATCACTTCGTTCACATTCAGTCCATAAGTACCAAATTAATGTTTTGGTTCATATTATTTTGAAACGTATAAAAAATAATGAGGTTAGTAACATGATTCAAATTTAACATGAGAATGACAAATGTAACTTAGTAAAGATTGCGCGCGCGCATATACGAAAAATAAAAACAATTTTCGCGGAAAATTCATATTTATGTTTTATTTATAGCCAATACAGAAAATATGGATGGATATTTCATGGACTTAGAACACAATAATGTCAAAATCTTAACTCCGAAAAATTTTATAAGTAGACCTGATGACAAAATTACATTTAAATACACGTTTCCAAAAAACAATCTTGTGAATGCAATTCACTTACGATACATAATTATTTCCTATCAAAACGAGAACTACTCAAATTAAGGTCGACAATCGCATTAAGAACCCAATACAACAGTCATTAGTAGATATAAATGAATTCAACCACATATGATAATGTCAATTTTAACACGTTTAATTTTTTTACCTCAAGATTTTCATTGAGAAGTACTTATTTGGATATAAAAAATTTGTAATCCTAATCGTATCAAAATATAATAGCATTTTATAGAGCTTTAAATGATTATACAATGAAATATGAAAGTTATTAAATTTACAAACATGCCCGTAAAATATTGTGCTATAGAGTACACAAAATTTTTATAAAAAAAAAATTGTTTAACGATTTTGCAAACATAAAGTTGGATCTTCGACCTTGAATATACTTGCTTTAAAGGCTATATATGACGTCGTCAATAAAAAAATTAATTGAAACAAATTGGAGTATGATTTTTTAAAACACGCGAGCTCTGTTGTGCGAATACAGTAAGTGCCTAGGAATATACCACATTTAATAGATTGAAAAATTGGTTTCAAAAATGTTCTGAAAATACATTCTACATTTTTCAAAAATATTCACTTGTAGGCACTAGGCAGAATATAAATGTTTCTGAGTAATAAAACGACATATTATTATTGTTTTATTGCAATTATGAGATTTTCGTTCACCAATTTCATATAATAAAAATAAACCTTGCAGTTTCAAATGGTTTTCAAGGCTTTAAAAGAAAAAAAGGGTGAATACTACTTTTGATAATTCAAACCAACCATCGTTTATAGAACTTTAAAGTACTGATGTTTCCCAATAAATTAACTCGCGTTTTACTACAAAAACTTCTCATGTTTACCGAGTACATATAAACCGGCAACCGCATTAGACAATTAACTAAATGATAAAATACCCACCATTGTCAATTAAGATACGTGTGTGACACACAATTATTCTGCATTTATCGGCCATTCGTCTTCACCGCAACAGGTAGAATAATACGCATTCGGAAAGAAATAAGTTACGCAAATCGGACATGACATTTGAATATTGGTATTTGAAACAATTAATAAATGATGCTAATATTTTATAACTACCTATGTGATTTATTTATTAGTGCATTTTAAAAGCAGTTGGATTGGTTTTGTTTGATTTTAAGTTTGTTTTTAACATCAATCATTGCTCAATCAAGTATTATCATAAGTATAGGTGAATTTCCTGAAGAAGACAGCGGGTATTCGCTGGATTCAGAAGGCTCAGGACCGGTCTGAGTGGCGCAAATTAGGGGAGGCCT
>DWPA01003522.1:0-13959 GCA_018251375.1 Calpodes ethlius
CATATGAGTCAGAATAGCGTTGTAAGAAATAAACATAATTAGTTACCATATTTTCGAAAGTGTATTAAAAAGAACTTCGTTTATAGTTAGCGAAGTAAGGTCTATGTCATCCTTATTATCCAGGGAACGTTCTATATTAGCGTGAGGAATTTGAAGGATTAAATCTTAATCATCATGTATATGTTTAGACGGTCGGAGTGTTTTGACAAAATAAAGGAAAAATTGTAATTTCATGAACGACAAACGATAGATTTAAGATAAATAAAAAAATATTAGCGGCCAATTAAGGAATTAAGGACTGATGGATTCCAAATTAAATGGGTCATTGGAAATCATGAAGTTAATGGTAAAGATCTTTAGAATATTGGTAGGTGAGCAAGTTGTATATCGACGAATCGATAAAGCCTCGAAGCAGGATAAGTACTCAAAACCAAGTACTAGACTGGTTCTGGCCGGCTTACGACGTCGCTATGTTGTAAAATAGGAAGGAAAATGGAATTCTATTGCATATCTAAGACGTAATTTATGAATTACTATTATGGGCTTATGTCTCATATTATATGTTTGCTTGCGAATAACATAATATAATATAACGAAGTCTGTGTCTCTCTGACCGAACACGATAATTTTAAAAACGTCATGAGGTACTTACAATGAATAAATAAAGCGATTCACAAGAAATCGTATACCTGAATAATAAAGAAATTAATAATTGTTCAGAGAAACGACAAGATAATGATAACGATTATGATAAGAACATAAGTATAAAATTTAATATGAATCAATATGATCTGAATTAAGTCTATACATTGTAAACCATATTTAAGCCAAAACAGGATTGTCAATATGATATTTTTTTTTAAATTAAAATTGTCAGTATTGAATTCCAACATAATTATTACATTCTAAATGAATTCTTTCATTGTAATGCTCTAGTTCCAGGTTACTTGCTTGTATTAGAAAATTATGAATGTAATTATTTAAATTTGTACGTTAATATTTTTATTACATATATTTACCCATAAATGTAATGTTATCATATATATATCTATCTCATAAATATATCCAAAAGTTGGTAGAGAATGACTTAAGCATTAAGTTTGACTTTCGTGCCACTGAAATTATGGTACATGTAATAAAGTTTAAATAAATAAATAATAGAAAATAAATAGGCTATAGTACTATTAATATTTAAAGTACAAATTTAACAAACGCAATCTCAATTTTGTTCTGCAACAAGTTAAGGAATACAATCGTCAATGTTATAATCAATCAATCTCATTGATGAGTTTATATTTAGCACATGAAACTCTTCTAGAACCCATTCGGTAGACGACAATAGTTTAAAACTGGGCTCGCCGTGAATGTATAAGGAGGTCATTAAATATTGTTCGCGGCATGAATAGTAATGCGGTGATCCGACGTTTTATGATGTAACGGTTCTGTTCTTTCTGGATTATCGGAAGCAGTTTCAATTTGCAAGCATCATTGAGTCAAAAATACGGACGTCTGTTCAGGCTTGAGGCCGTCTCTAGTACTACTGTACTAGCTAGTAAGCTATCATATCTGAATATTTTCATTAAAGTACATTTATTAAATAAGATTTATTACATGTATTAATCAAACGATTATCTTGTTGTGCAAGCATCTAAAGAACTACTTATTATTATTATGTAGTATTTGTAATGGTCTTTGAACTCTACAAGACAACTTTGTCATTATTATACATATGACAGATTTTTCCAGTAGTTACAAACTTTTAGTAATTACTTAGTTGGAAATATAAATTAAATTACTACTTACGAACCGGCAATTACTTACGAAGTCAAGTCTTTTATACAGTTATTAGTTTTTATTCGGTTAGCTGCAATAGGTCGCTTACACGACTACTTTATAGGATTATATTATAGTTTATAAAACAATATTTCAAGGATTATTATATCTTAAGCCGTCTTTTGATTACAATCAATAAATTAGGTGCTTATTAAGTTTTTTACAGAATTCTGAAGACTTATTATGGACGTAATTGTATTATTACTGATGTTATCGTTTTATATCTTGCGTGTCTGAAATGATGGAGGCTTTTGGGACATAATCATTTAGTACTTATTCTGTACTGTGATTTATGAAAAAACTAAATGCCCGCTACGTTAGAAACTCGACCATAATTTAGTTGATCAAAAGGGTTACTTCACAGTGATGTTAAGTAATGTTCTTATTTATTTAATAAATGTATTAAAACTATTATTTGCAAGTATTAACTTCGTATTTTATTACACATTTTATTTTTAATCCCTACTAATATTATAAAAGCGAAAGATTCTCTGCCTGTCTGTCTGTTACGCTTTCACACCTATACCACTGAACCGATTTTGATGAAATTCGGTACGAAGATAGAACTGAACTTGGTAAAGGACATAGATAGTTTTTATTGCGAAAAAAAGGGTAGAAGAGGTTGAAATAGGGGATGAAAGTTTGTATGATAGCGCACGATGTAACCGAATTCCACGCGGGCGAAGTCGCGAGCGGAAAGCTAGTAAGTGATAATCTTAAAACTAATTGGCCAGTGTTCACCTGCCAAGGCTGCTAACATTGTTTAAATACTCATTGTGTAGTACGTGCAGTGTCGTCAATCAATACCTAATTACGTATGTTAGCATCTGCACAATGTACAAATACCTAGATAACACATTAAAATTATATGTATATTAAAGAAAACTAACTTATAAACTTCTCCGTCAGCCCTATTCGAGATATGTTACAGATTTCTATGTTCGGCAGAGGATTGTAGCGCTGCAAACTCGTTAGCTATCCTTATTACGTAAAAAATTAAAACAAAATTTATTCTTTAATTCAAATTGATACTTATTTTATGCTGTGACATCATTTGCACTTTGTTATACCGTCATTAGATTTGTGTTTCATTAATGTGTCTATTGTTAAATGAATAAGCAATCCTTGTTTTATGTTTTTCAATGTCGTACATGGAGTCCTGCTAAGACAAGCGACTTAAATGGTCATCGAGTTAAATCTCAATGACTGAGTTATGGTATGCCTACATCGACTACATCAGATGAATAAATTACTAAATCAATTGAATAAATGTATGTCTATCTTTGGTTGTGTTTGTTGGTTCTGTATTTACGTTTTTTTACTTGACAATAACACTTAAATTATTTTCTTTGAATGTATAAAGACAGACTTGTTAGTTAAGAATTCACGTAAAGTAAAAACTTCATGATTATAATAGTCATAAAATAATAGTAATAGACCATAAAATAGAGTTAAATAAGATACATTTTATTTTGAAGACTTGATTATTCTGAGCTTTGGAATCATTGGCCTGAATAAAAAAATATCACATAAATAAAAAGTAAGTACTCATTTCAATTCAGACGAAAATTCTATGAAAACAATTGTTTAAATTCAGGTTATACCGTTGCATTATAATTTGTGCTGACGTTTCCAACTATTCACCGGACGAACCAAGCGGAACTCCGTCGGTGAATCGAGGAAATGAGTCTCCATACCGGCGTCATGGTTGTATAATGACAGTATGGTTGTGCTATGCACATATAAAAATATACCTTACCTGGTTACTTACCTACTATAAAATTTTGATAGGTTACGTACCGTGTTTTAAGTTTGCGAAGACTTATGCTTAAGTTATTCGTGGAAATACATAAAGCTTACATGTAAATAGGTTTAACAGAATACATACAGTATACCCTGAAAAGATATTGTAAATGAAATAAAGTAAGTGATTAGAAACAAAACCTAAACATGTTTTAACACAGAATTGTTTAGAAATACTTTACATTCTTAGTATTCAGAAGGCTCAGGGCCGGTCTGTGTGGCGCAAATTAGGGGAGGCCTATGTCCAGCAGTGGACTTTATTAAAGGCTGATAGATAGATAGATAGAAGGAATCGTTTAGGTGATATCACAATAAATAGCGTTGGTCGTGAGGTTTAAGTGTGTGCGTGTGTGGATGGGAAATATTTTTGCTTAGTTTACTGTAAACTAAAATGAACTACGAGTATTTAGCTACATTAGAGTGTAAGAGGTGAGGTTTTGTAAATTGGACCTTTGGCGAGTGGTACTTGGGTGAATGGGACGTTATGTGATTGGGGCCTTCTGCAAGTGGAATTTTGTGTGAATTGAGCCGTATACGAATTAGACTTTTTAGATGTGGGACGTTTTGCGAATGGAGTATTTTCTAGAATAGGGCCTTAGCGACAAATAACCTTTTTTTTTTTAATTACTATTTAATCGTCAAAGAAAAACAATGCTGTACATTTTCAGTCATTATACACTGAAATCATGAATTCGTCGTAAAACATTTAATACTAATACAAAAATATGAAAAAACAATTTAAATGGTATTCTATGCTATAACAATACTATATTTAATATAATAATTCGACATAAGCATCTTAACATTCAGCTTAAATAAAAAAAACATTGTCAATTGACGAAACTATCCGAAAACCGCCTTCCATCGTCCAAGATTCCCTATTGCTTTAATTAATAGCATGCATATGTATGGTAACCCATCACGTTGTCTGAATGCATCTAAATACTAATGGGATTTCACTGTCATGTAGGGGTGATCGCATCGCGTCGCTTTTAAATTCTATTAACATAAAAGCTATATGTATATCTATACTGTATAAAGACAAACGGACATAAAGGTAATAAATGAATAGTTTAATAAATCATGTTAATAATGACGTCATATTTCAAACAAAAAACGCATCAAAATCGGTTCATTCGTTTAGGAGCTGCGATGCTGTTAGCGGACATAGATACATAGATAGAGACACAAAGACAGACTGATCCCATTGGTCAGTCAAGCTGTTTACTGTTTAATGACTTTTCAATTAGATTAATATACGAATAAATTGTAATGGTTCCTATTTGCAATGCAATTTTTACCGACTGTAAGTTGTTTGTACGTTTTTCGAGTTAATTATTATGTATGTATATATTATAATTGCATGTATATTTCTTTGACGTGTTTTGTAAACTAAACAGCTTGATACATTTTAGCCTGTCATTAAATACGTATTAATTGTGGAAGTGATAAGAAAGTATTTGAAAATTTTGTACATAATATTTTTTTTTCTTCAATACTTATCGAGTGAAGTATCAAAAAAAGGGTTTCATAAATGACTTACGTATATGTGTGTAAAGGTATATTCAAGTTATATGTTTAAATACAATATATTTGTGTACACTATCTACCATAATCAGTGAAAAGTAATAAATAATTTTATTTTTTCTTCGAAGTCGGTTTCTTTTTTATTAATAATGTACTTTATTTTTTAGTCTCAATCTAAATATGATCATCCTTTTGTTTCAGGTAAGTTCGAGTACAAGAAAACAGCGCAACAAAAAGATGTCGTACACTGTTCCGATCAACTTAATCGATATTCTAACTCGGCGCTATATCGATTATAGATAAACGAACAAGATAAAGTCTGTTGATTATTTATCGGCCAATCATATGGCCATTGGTATGGAGATCGTTTTATAATGGTCGCGCCAAGGTGGACGGACAAACTTGATATAAATTCTTACCACCGTTAGTGCACATTTACGCGGCTCCTATGCGTTTTCTTTACCTACACGGCCGACGTTTGACCGACGATTGACAACGCACGTGCGGAAGCCTTGTGAACAATTTTTGCGTTTCCGTACACTTTCTGTTGTCACTGCGGTCGAGTTTGACCGTGTACGTCGAAAGAACACACCATGTAGTTGCCGTGTGAACGTTACCGTATTACATCAAGTTGATTAACAAAATAATTTTATCGATTTTATGTTCTAGAAACATTACATACTAAATACTTTGGACCTTTAGTGACCTACATATGTAGTATGTTTCGAAAGTGACCATTACGCCTACGACTAGCATGTTTTTATTTAACTTACAATGTAAGAATATTTGTTTGGGTCAAATCTTGCAAATTTAATTACTACTTCCTGTCTTTCTATATAGTTTAAATTTTACGCATTGGTTTAGTACTGAAGACAATGCATTGTTAGATAAGTATGATAGTTCAATCAGGGTTGACTCCAGAGGTAGGAACACTTTATTGGCGCACATTACATTTTCTAATTGCTAAATTTTTACCATATAAAAACGTGTTTTAGTTGAACTATAAATTTATATTAGTATTTATTAGGTACATTCCTTACATTTCAATAACCTAAGACAAAAGTATTGACTTATGAATTTCAACTATATCTCTTAAAGAGTTTCATGCAGTTTAAAGCATGTTTGTATCAGCGCCAAGCGACGTACATCATATTAACTTGTAGTCAATCAAAAAACCATTTAATTTTCCATTACTTGTAGATTCTTAACACGGTTATTGTGAAGTTAATTTTCAATCCGATCGTTTTCGGCTCACTTGACATGTTGATACGTCATTCTGACAGCCGAAACGAATTCATTGAGAGCTCATTCATAAAGATCAACATTGATGAAACGAGACCTTCGGTAAGAGAAGTTCTTGGCCGTTTTCTACGTAAACAATATGTGAATAATGTTTGTTTAAATTAAGTTAGCGTATCGGGTGATTGGGTTTTCGGAGTATTTATACGTGTGATGCAATATGCATGCGTTGTATACATCCAGGTATATGAACCCTATGAAAATTTATTGTTTTCTTAAAATACGTGTTGGAATGAAATTTATAGTGAACTATATACAAACGAATCTCTTACAATTTTACTTAAATGTATACTTCAATTTATGTTAATACTCGATGTTGCTCGCGGCTCCGTTTGCGTATGTGAAAAGGTTATCAATTTCTTTCTATCAATGGTTGCCAGGTAACGCTTTGTTGTTAAACATTTTCTTTAAGTTGGTTTAATACATCGCAATAGATCTGTCCACAAAAATGAGATGATCTTTTGAGGTAAAAAGTAGCCTATAGTAGTCATTGTTTTCCCAACTATCTCCAAACCAAAAATCAAAGGAAGAAGAAGGACAAACAAACACACTTTCGTTTTATAATATTATTATAGATAAATAGCTTGTAAAGTATATTAAGTTAAAGTTATTTTCAGGTTGTCTGTTCTTATTATATTACCTCTACTGTTTTTGACGTATGTGTCGCACATTTTGTTAACGATTTGAATCTTTGATTATAATTTCCATATAATATTCATATAGGACGCCGTATGTGAATTATTAATTCCTAAGTAGTAACTCTAAAACGTATCGGAATTCCCAATTAATTAAAAAGCTTCACTTTGCGTCACGGTTTGTACTTTATAATAGATTGGAAAATTTAATATATGTAATTCGAATTAGGGATGTAACCGACATGCATACATACGCTCAGGATAGGAATTCTATTTTTAAAATCTTGCAACCAGTTACTTTATCTACTTATACCAGGGTTATTTAGATATATCTATCTATCTATCAGCCTTTGAAGGTCCACTGCTGGAAAAGCCTGCTTTAATAGGCGCCACTCATACCGATCCTGAGCCTTCTGCAGTATACAGTAGTTTAAGTATACAGTTTTCATATAGTTTGAAGTGTTAACATTATTTAGTACAAGTCGTGAATCCGTCCATTGACCTCCGACTCCCACAGCCTTGCACATCTGAGCACTTTGCGCATTACATCATATTCCAAACTAAGAGTAGGCCGAACACTAAAGTCTATTCTCACTCCGTCTATTAGCGTTCTGCGAGACGCAATTATGATGGATTCATTCTTAATGTCTTAACTTGTAAAGCACACAGACTGGTTCTTGTGTAGTGATCGATTATACGATGCATTGAGTATTGGTTGCTTTTGTGAGATACTGCGTATGTGTGCTTTCCAGTTCCAGTGTTTTTAACTCATTAATTGTTTCTAACATGGTTTATTTTATTCACGTTTCATGATCATTTATTGAATTTGGTTATACCATCTAATTATCTGGTTTCTATGTTAACTGGTCTTACGCTACGTCAAGTTATCATATTGAATATTACGTCTATATAATATATATTAATATCCCGTGGAAAATAGTATTTTAAATCATTTTATGAAGTTTCAAGTCAATCAAATTGTAATTTTGACACAAGTTTTTTTCTAGAAAATTCCATGACGGTTTGTCTATCTACCTATCTCTGCTAACACATCGTTCCAAATTAGGTCATTATATACACCAATTAATGTTTTGAAAGTAGCAAAAATTTTATGATAAGCCGTTGATAGAACTGCAATTGTTAGTTCTGTAGAGGTCAGTGGGGAGTGCGTGAACACTTGATGTCAAGATAACATGTCTATCTATGAGAAAATCTCAACACAGGTGTGGTCTAACCATGACAATCTTAGAAGAATGCTTTGCCGGATGTTTTAAACAGATCGGCATTTATATAGTGTACATACGCCCATAAATACTCAACTATAAGAACTTCCTAAAGTAGAAATCATTTTACCAATATGACCGATTTCTGGTAAGGGGTATGTTAGCAAAGGGGTCTCGATTGAAAAAGAGTTATTAATTATTCTGAATTAAAGTCTGTCAAAAGAAAAAGAAATTTGAAAAGAAAAAAAATATGACGATGTGTGGTTCTAACATTTTTATCCCACCAGAGATACTTGAGTTTTTAATGATCGAAGCAGTGTCCATTATTTGGAAGATAAACTTAGCCACATAATTCAAAGTTATCTATCACTTTTGAGGGCTTTAAGGTTTGTCCAGTTGTCAGGGTCATCTTGGCCAAATTGGCTAATGTCTTTTAAGATCATCATATTCTCAGAGACGTGAAAGTAACAGAGGTGCAATTTTATTGGCCGTTTATAAAAACCTAAAACTTACATGATATTGCTAGCAGAATAAGCTACCTGCTAATATGTGGAATAAATGTTGTTATCGCTGAAAAATCTCACCCAGGACGTACCAGACGAAAGATGCAAAATGGAAATATAGTCTGATGCAAAGTTTATTGAACTATTCATAGGGATACAGTAATTGTAAAGTGAAGTGACATAAATAACGGTCTAGTTCACGAGGAATAGAAAGGCTCATGACGTAATCATGCATAGCAGCCGTTCAGAGTATAGGAGCCAAGACAAGCCATAATTTATGTGTCACACGAATGACTACTGAGCACATTATAATGCGGCCCGGTCAAGGTCTACATTGATCCGTAACTGTGAGAAAAGTTACTAAGCAATACTAAAATTCATTGAACAATTGACTGAAGTAAGTGCTGAAAAGGTTTGGATAGTCCTTAACGAAGTAATGGACTTCCTGGAAGACTCACGATGGACAATCAAGTCCCTTATAGGCAGAGCCTAACTGGCACCGCGCTTGAAAAACTCTGGTTGCGTTCCTTTGGAGATCCTGGAGACCTTCACGTAGGGCTTTGGTAAGTCCCTTGGGGCGATAAAAACTCTACATAGCCCAGTGTCGCTCCCACGGAATGAGGTACCTTCTAAAGGTTTCCCCCACACCAAAGGTATGGTAAGAGTTAAAGGAACATTTGAGATATTCTTTAAATTAGTATAGGCTATCGAGTCCTTAATTTATGTACTTACTACCCACCACCGAGTAATAAATAAGCATAAATGTCCAGCCTAAGATTTAAATTAAAGTACGAAGCCCGCAGTAAATTATTAGAACTAGATGAAGATTAATTTTAATTGTTATTTATGCAAAGACAATCAATCAACGCTACCGCAAACATATTTGCTCCAGTAGTTTTCCTGGTTTCAATAGGTGGAAATAGTTTCGTAATACTTATATATAAATCATGAAGCGTGGGATCTGATCTTGGTGCTAAGTCTTCTTTTACATTTTTGCATTTCATTTTAAATTGCTGCTCAGAAATACGTATAACACACTAATATTTACTTTGAAATATTTTAGAAGTTCCATTTGTCGAGATAACCAATCTTGTAACGAAATAGTACCTCTACAAGTGTTTCAACGTAAATAAGGGATCAAAGATCATATTCATATTGAATCTTTAGCATAAGACCGCCCATGCAATACGTGGGAGGTCACGCAGTTACAACATAAAGAGTAACTGCCGAGGCAAAACAAAGAGCTTTTAAAAATAGACGCATTAAGCTAACATAACAGTTCTATTATGGGGTTTTTACGATTAGAGATGGATGTACTCTTGGGTTTAGGAATGTTGTTGATTCGTTCATTATAGCTGTCGATACGGTGGGTAGCAATTGTTTTGCACAATCCAAATAATATTAAAATATTGGAAATTACAAAGGAATATCGTTGACAAAAGTTAAATGATGTCTTTTTTTAGTCTTGTTTATCTGAACGCTGTTATCATGAATGTTATGTTTTGTGTTTGTATTTTTTGAATATATACATATTTAATTACCTTGGAATTTTGTACTCTGCTTTATGTGCGTTCTGTTTAATGTCGATATTGTCATCAAATGACGGTTCTACTAATGTTCTTGTACTTCTTTCAATTTTGGATTAATCCTCATCCACATCGTCACCCAAATCTATACCAGGCCACGAGCGATCATCGCTTTTGGCAATAGGATTTTAGAATTAACAGAATTGTGAGTTTTTTGAGTACCTTTGATCGTAATGTCAGATTTTTTTTATTCTGTTTCATTACCAAAGTATATTTGTCGTTCGTTTAACGGTGCATCTCGTAATAAAATTAGGTTATGCAGTATTAAAATGTTTGTTTTACTTTGAATTTAAATTCTATATATTTTTTGCCATCGTCTTTATCTTTATTTAATCACATTGAAAGAAATATATTTCAGAATACGATAACTGTTATAATATCGGCGAGATAATATTAAAAAAAAAAACGAAGTGAATACTAGCAGTATAACTTAAAATTTGCAATACAAAAGAACTTTTTGTAGTTTTGCACTGCTAAGTATTGGTGTTTAATTAAAAACATTTAATTCAACTAAGACTTCACAATTTTACGCATGATCTTCGTTCAAATGTTATTGTTCTAAGAAATTCGGTATTGATCGCCGTCTATCTATTTTACGAGCATCGCAAACGCACAGTAGTTGGTTTAACGATGTTTACATGAGTCACGTCGTAAGCTAACCCATTCCGTCTGTTGGCCCGCACGCCGACCGTCGACCTCCGACATCGTTGCGTTCGCTTCGTCACATGTTTCCGTGTCATCATCAGCTTGATATAATTATTATAATTTCACTCCATTGAGCCTACTGGGGAGCCTCCGAATCAGGGGTAAAATTTAACGAACTTTTCGAGGTTAAAGTTTTTAATGTTAAATGAAAAGATGAATCGAAATTCATTAAATTCAATGTCTTGACGTTTGTTAAATAACTAAATATGTGAGAATTTCATTATCACGATCAGAACTCATAACTTTGGAGATGTATGTAACTGATATGATAAAGAAATTAATTGCTTTCAATAAACCAAAACTGATTCCTTAAGACAATAAGTTCAAAAGGTTTAACCAAAAAATTATGATTGTGTAATAGTACCAGCTGAATCATTCCTTATGAATCTAATATTGAACTTTCATAGAAAAGAAACACGTACCGTATTATTGTCTATTATATCATTCAAAGAATCCTCTGAATGAAAATCCATGCGGTTTATAGATTTTTTTTCTGTATATAGGTACTTATAGTTATGAAATTTTAATTCTAATATCTACACGCATCTATGATAAAATACTGCTATTTGCTCGCCGTCTAACGACCAACGTGAGTTAAAAAAAGAACAGAACGTCTTATACATCTGTTAGCACTTTAAAATTTATATACAGAAATCCATAAACCGTTTTAGCTTCTATCTAGCTTGACTTAGCTTAACTTAGATCGTCCTTGACTTGAACAAAACGTGAAACGCCTTCGTGTCGACCGGATAATTGCACATGCTAACCTTTTGTCTCTTTCGTGTTAGTGTTTAAAGTTTTAGGTATGACTGGGACGGAAATCGAAGGTGAATGATGTGTGTTGAATGTTTCGTCTCCGGCCAGTCTCGTGGCGCGTGCGGCGCAGGTCGCGCGGTTTCAACGCGTTCCATTTACCGGTGAATGCGCGAATTTTAAATTGTGAACGAAGTTTGTCGATGTATTTTCTTTTCATTTAGCCTGTGTTCTAACTAAATGGTGATTATTAAATACGTTTTTGATATTTTTAACAGAGTTACCAGTAGAAGTCTCGCTGAGCTTATTTTGTGGCTCACCATTTTCTGGTTATTTATTATGTCAATTGTTTACTTCCTTAGCTAAGCTCGTGTTATTTATTTTAAGTTAATCTCATGCTTGTCCTTCGTATTGTTTGTGAACAAATAGTTCAGTGTTAATGGATTTATGTTTACACATTAGTCAATGATTTATATTCGTATTATATTAAAATTTGGATTAAAAATAATTAATAAAAAAAATTTGTTCCTTTTTTGAAAAACAAAGATGAAAGAATTATCGCATTTAACAAAAAAAAGATCTATAGTGAGTCAGGTGACCCAGAAATTGAAAGTGCATATCGGTTAGTATGTCAATAAATGCCGAAACGAGGCAAAAGGTGCTACTTCACGATAATTAGTTAAGATAACTTACTATAACGCTTGTGTTTTATATTTACAATAACTTTCGAATAACTTTACGAAAATTATGCAAACATGAATATTTGAGTATTTTTTGTTGAAATAAACAATTGGTGTGTTGAACAACAAATATTCATAGCTCTAAGAACGCCTAAAATTTAAGAACGATAAAAAATTAATGAATGATATAAAAACTAATGTGTAAATACAGTGTCTATTGGACAATCCAGAGATGTTTTGCTAACTCTAAGCACGTTATACAGAGAATACGATAAGAATGTGGCGAGAACTCAAAACAGACTCGAGTCAACTATTAACGGAATGGAACTGTTTCAATCGTCCAATAATTTAATGTCTGAGACGATATACGTTTAGGGTTGCTAAATCCCGAAGTGACAGTTTTAAAGCTTATTTCTGTAAACAATGTGTGAACAGTTGGGAGGTCTGTGAAATTTTGTTGAAAATCTCTACGTTTTGGTTGGAAATCTCAAAAACTTCTCCAATGCTGTTTCAAGTACAATTATTCATTCATCATGAAGTACATCTTTATCTTTGTCTTAGGAGCTGACTGCTGGACGTACACTTTGCCTAACTGCTGCCATTTTAACCGGCCCTGACTTTACGTTATCTTGGATTGCCTAATCGTTACTGTTTCCAATGTATTCACCATGTTGAAAGGCTATAAGTTTGCAACGATCCAATTACGTTATCAGGTTAGCAAATAGGATGTATTGCTAAGATATCGATAGATTGATCGATTGAAATCTCCCTTCTGTAATCTCCTCAATGACAATAAGTGCATAATTGTATAAATGATACCTCTATGATTTAAACTGGATATCACCCATAGCTTCACCCGCATGGGAAAACGGAACTGCAATAACAAGGTTGTCGATTCCTTTCTATCATTGATTGCTAGGCAACGCTTTGTTGTTAGACACTTTCCTTAATTTTACTGAAATACTGATCATAATAGATATTTCCACAGAATTAAGAGGTTTTTTTGCGATGAGAAGTAGCCTATGGCACTCATCATCTCCTCAACTATCTCCATACCAAAAATCATACAATAACGTTGCTCTATTACGCTGTAAAAGAACGACAAACAAACAAACACTTTTTCGCGCGTGTAATATTAGTATAGATGGATTTAAATTTTGAAAACTTAGCAACCCTATATTTCATTACGTAGAAGATGGCGCCGACACGTAATACAACATTGTCGTACACCAATCATAGACCATTAGTAAAATTTCGTGTACACAGATTAATTCTCTGATGTTACCTACATTACAGGTCGTTGATCTTTCGAGTATATATGCTTTACTAATTGAATTATTGTTTCTATATTCATCATGGGTGTAAACTGTAACCGCTTGTGGCAAATATTTATTTATCGAAGCATTGAAAGG
>DWPA01003523.1:0-13957 GCA_018251375.1 Calpodes ethlius
TAGCTACGTTATTAATAGTGTCAAAAAATAATACTTAAAAAAATATAATTATTTTAATCATCTCATTTCGTATAGAGCTCTGCTATTGTTTAGTAAAATTGTATAAATCCATGGACCATTTTTTTTACATTAATAAAGTACAAAAAAGTATATCATGTTCACGGGTGCCACGTATGAAATAATGAAAATTAAATGCAAAATATACCGTGAGACAAATGCAACGAAAGTGAAACCCACTTAAACATAAACAATAGTATGAAGTCTCACAGTGAAACAGAAAGAGAGGATCAACTGTACATATCCCAATCTTTATGTTTGGCGTTTTTCAGATAACTAGAGTGGGGTACATGGAAATACATACAACACACCCTCTCGTAGTACTCGTACGTGAACCATTCACATACGAATTAAATCAAAATTCAAAATTCAAAAAGTCAGAATTACTTTCATTGCATTATTATAAAAAAACTTTTATAAAGTATTGTGATTCACAACTAATATGTTGAAAAAATAGATATTGTATCTTCTCTAGACAAAAACCTATAACGATTTAAAAAAAAAACATTAAAAAGCAATTTTCTCGAAAATTTAAAATTTTTAGTTATTTTTTTTCTATGGAGACGAAATGTTTATTTAAGTTTTCTCCACGGATTGAATTATGTCACTCGTTATTGATTACAGTGGTATGACATATATATGCTACGTTTTATGTCGCCAATCAGTTTCGGCCATCTTAAATTGAATGCACAATAGAACCTGTTTATTGTGTGTTGCTCTGTCTCGGAGGATGTAGTTCACCTCGACATACGTTACAGACGTGTGCGCACCGCGACCGAACAGCGCTCCTGTCCTCAGAATACAGTAAATAGGTTATTACTAAGTGTCCTCACCAACTTGTACCTCACCGCTATTAACCTTCAGGAGGATGAGTTCGAAAGCATTACTAATAATCGGTACATCATAATTAGTAAAGAATGAAACGTACATGACTTGAAAATTCTGGTTAGTTACAATTGAGAACAAATGTTTTTCTTTTGCATAAATATTTGCCGCGGTCGGGAATGAACCCCAGAGTGTTAGTTGGTTGTAAGCGTTGTTGATTATACCAAGTAATAAAATGTTCGTTGGAAGACATCGCTGTAAAGAGATCCGAGACGAGAGATCGACGGTAACGACCAGCGCTGCTGAATTTAGCAACACCGTCAAGGTGGTGGCGGTAATTAATCACTCCAAGTTTTTACATTCTAACGACAATACAAAATGATTTCTCAACCATTGCAAAATTTTAGCTTTAATGGCCCGACGGCTGAAGTATTACTAGTTTGCGCATCTTTAAATAAATAAATAGAATTATTGATACTGTTCAAATCTTATATTAATCTGTCGGCCATCAGCGTCTATTAATGACATATAATGACACGGAGAGCTAGTCCATAGGTAATAAGTTCGCCAATGTCCTAACATGGCCAATGTCGTAAAAGCGAACGTGTCGCTTTGTTGGTGTTCCTGTGGTTGGGGAGAATCGTATAGTTGTGATTGGGTGAAAAGTATCAATAAAAACTATACTTTCATTATAACAATTTAGAAATTGTTATGTCACTGCTACATTTGTAGTTCAGCGCGCTAATTAACGCCGCGCGCTAGTTAACCGAAACTCAAGTTAACGGGAAGGTCATTGCCGGCGACACTAACATAAACAAAAAAAATCAAAGTGTACAACCATCAGCATTAAAAAAATTAAACTACTAGCAGAACTCTGCGCGTGTTGCTACGTCAAAAACTAAAATGAGGTAATGAAAGTGGCGCCATCCGTCGAAAATTGGTCGTACCAACTTAGAAACCTTCGTGGGCACAACAACTTCGCTAAAGATCATGACATGATCAAATGCATAGTTTACGATTCTATAAAGGACACCCAGACGAACATTCATTTTTATATATATATAGAAGTAAAATGTAACAGCAAATAATATCCTCTAATAAAGAACGTAAAACCTTCAGCAGGGCTGGCTGTCAATGCGAACATGTAAAATTTGAATTTATTTTATCGTCGCCGATATATTGTGCCTGCGCTATCGATGACATTGTCGCGGACCGCTGTGTACCGGAGCGAAGAGTTCTGCGGATATATAAATGAAATAGTTGATGTTATTTTAAGTTGCATAACTAATGATGAATATTTAAGCATCGTGCAAGGGATATGCTACAACCACAGTCAATTCGTATTCCAGGCATTCATACAGCAAATATTTGCTGCGTTAGATGAGTCTGTGTTGTCACATTTGTGTACATACTTACAATAATAAAATAATGATACTTAGAGTCGCAATGATCGTTCGTAATATATAATAATCAAGGAGGATGTTAAAGGCTATTTTCGTTGAAAAATGTTGCCTTATTTGGAAAAAAAATATCCACATTTTCGTACTTTCCATGGTTAAAATAGGCACGTGGCTGGTGTGCGTGTCAGCGATCGTAAGTATACGATGTTACCCCACATGTAGATATTATTTATGCTTCACTTTAGGCCGTCGTAGTATTAAGAAACTAAACGCGTAGCCGTTATGTGAGTACATATCTATTGATGCTATCTGCAACAATAGAATCCTAGTGCCGTATCAGCTAGCGCTGCGGGTGAGAGCGAATTACAAGGAAGAAGTAACCAAAAAATAAAAGTATGTAGGTATGTAAAATAAAGTAAAAATACTCCCGAACTAGATAAACAAGACAAAAGGAATAATCATAATGGAACTGACAGACACCATGAATGTTGGGTTGCTGGGAATTCCTGTTTCTATGTATTTCTCTATGTTATAACATTTTATTGCAAAGTACAAGATACTCTTAAGTTATCTTAAAAAACCGCATCTACCTTCTAGTGGCGATGTATTCCCATAAAAATCTGATCACTACAGACTCGGAGATGTTTACGTTGTAATTGAACTGAAACATTTATGCGAATTATTTATTAATTAACGTGATATTACACGCAATATTTTATGTTAATCTGATCTAATCTATCTAGAAGCTGCGGTCGCGTTATTGCAAATGTAGTTTATTTGATGTATTGTGTTTCCCGTTGCGATAAACGGAATGCATTTGTTTTGTATTCAAAACAACTGTTACGAATTTTTGATAACAAATGCGCAGGTGCGAGACGCGAGCGATACTAGACTGAAATATCAACTTCAATACATGTATGTATTACCTTTGGTTTGCAATACATTTCTCCAATACATAGGTTTCACCATAATATCGCTATACAATATTGCTTGCGAAGTGGAACAGTCTGAGTTTTGATTAAGAGTTGGCCGCCGCACCGAGGGCTGCGCGCTCTGACAGTCTAGAGTGATTGTTATTATCTCTGATTGTTGTCTTCAAGGGATTTTGTTTAGGGCAGTCATTTGGTTAATTAGTTGAGTCGAGGCTCCGTGGGTGCAGACGCTGTCTACAGAATGCGAGGTTCGTTTTCATCAGGGTTCCATAATCGTAGCTAAAATGAAAGTCCTCGAATCTGAATGGGAACATTTTTTTGCCGGCTACAATTTCATGTATTATAGTACATCCATTTGAAAACTAATAATCATTATGTTTACTGGTCGGTTACGCGTTTGGGATAGTTTTTGTGTAACTCATGTTAGCGGCATGAGAATCATGTGGAACCTCTTGTTATCTCGGTGTTCGATTGTTCGAAGATTAGTTACAGAAAATATATTTTTATACGAACATTTGCATAATTATCTTTTCTTCTGTGAGGGTGTGTCCTCCCTGAGCCGCCACTGTTACCCGATGAGATGTTTAATTTGGGATGATTGGAATCGTGCGCTGTGTATACTTAATTATTGTATTAAACTTATGTAAAATATTATATTACTTAAACGAGATTAAAGTTACACTTCTCGATGAGTGGAACGTTTTAGTCGACGATTTTCGTGGAATAATAGAAATCGAACCAAAAACTTTATAAGTACGAAGGGTCTTGAAATACGCCAGTTTTTACTTAAAATTGGTCTTAAAACTTTCTCGATACAACTGACTGTAGTACTTTATAATTTCTGTTTTAGCGTGGTTTATTGTTTACTTCAAATTATATTATAACTTGATGATGACTTCAATATAAGAAAGTTTAACTTGATGTATTTGTAAGATTTTATAAATATAAAAGACACTAGATGTTCACTGCCTCGACCCAGTATCTGGAGCGGCCGGTCGCTCCCGGGCTGGAACTCGGTTCCAGTTCCACTTGGAATCGTTCCAACACACAAATTTCCACTCCGCTAACAATTTATTAATGCCGCGACATCCAGTGAATTGAAAAATTATTTTTTAAATTAAAAACCGTTATTTAGCCCCGTACAGTAGGTACGGAGTTAGTGTAATGTTACTTACGTAATGTAAGAATTTAATATTGAACTGAATTTCATTATGACACCAGTGTGGCACAATGCATATCGTACGGGATTGTCATTCGAAGGGTTTTGGGTTCGATCCCCGGCGAGGCAGTGATATGGATGATGAGTGTAAAGTCCGTATTTTTGTCTTTGTGCATTGCCTTTCACAACCATGACACAGGCAATCCTAATGTATAGGGACTATGACTTCGTAGCAATATAATTGGAAGCTAACAGTGCAAAGAATACGGCGAAATTGGACTGAACAAGACGTCTTGAAAACTTTATCTATCAAAATCTTACAAAGCCCATAGTGAACCATAGAAGGTATCTTTATAGTTCTACGTGGAACCATAATCACTAATATTACGAGACGCACTGAGATTCATCTCTTTTTATACATTCACGTGTTGGTGTTGAAATATTAACGGTTAGGAATATGTTTTCTTCTACAGCAGCCGAATAATAACATAAAGTTACTTATACACACTGCTTTTGAATATAGATTTCCTTACTGAGTCTGATTTCCTATCAATAGGGATTCTTTAAGTTCTGATACAGAAAGTATCTACAGTTGATGTTGTACAGCAATATGTAGTAACTTGAAAATTTGTCCGGATACGTGATGTAAACACAGATAAAAAGGTAAAAAAATATTTTATAGCGGAGGTTTCTCATTTTATAATGGTATAAATTTTGATCTCCGTACCTCCGATAATTATTTAAATCAAAACAGTCGTTAACTTGAGATAAATTTGACTTTGATGTTTGATATTTGCGGTGAACAAAATAGTGTGTCAAGTACTCTGCGCAATAATATATTTGATTGCATGTAATAGACAAATTGCGAGAGGCGGCCAACGTAAACCACTCGTGAACATCGCCATTAGATTGTTCCAAGAACACGAGGCGCGCCGTTACGTTCACGACGCCTCTGAATGGAGCGTTCCAATTTGTAGCTTCGTGACTCAGATATTACTGAACACTGACAACGTTAGCAATTCAGCGTCCAAAATGGATAAGTACCGACGGATGTATTATTTGCATAACTCGCGATAGACGCATTCGATAGTTGAGGTTAGTCGAGCGCTCGTACCGCGTCAAGTTGAGCCAGCGCGGCACCGCACACGTTACGCTACCGCCGCAGTCGTGACCGCTCTCGACGCGTGCCGGTGGACGCGTCTTGACACCCGAGCCCTCTCGAGACTCGGCCTCGCGTTAAGTACCCAATCAGTGTTGAGAGATTGCGTGATTCTGACGTTTGAGGTAAGCTCCAGCTGAGCGCGGGTTTCCTGTTGCAGAGTCGCAACAGTGCGCTGACGGCGGCGTCTCCCGGGCGAACCTCGCCACCCCGCTCCCGCAAGCCCCTCGCCCGACTCGACGCCACCACCTACCGCCCCCCGCGCCTCGGCGCCGGCCCCCTCGCCCTCCTCGAGCACTCCGCGTCGCACGATCATCTCCATCGCCGAGCCGACGACTATTCTCCGGCGCCACATCAGCTCCTGGAGCCCCAATCTACGAAAAACAATGAGAATGAGCAGCAGAGTTATTATCAGAAGTTAGCCGAGGGGCAGCAACAGTATAATCTACAATTGCAACAGCAGCAATTAAGTCAAAAACAGAACGATCATCAGCAGCAGCGCCAGCAACAACATCAAAACGCAAATGAGAGACAATATCAAAATCAACCACAGACTCAGCGCCAGGAGCAAATCTATCAGCAGACCCAAATACAAAATCAACAAAATTATCAGCCGAGTCGACCGCAACAATATCTTGCGCAGTCAGGTGACCCACAGACGCAAAATTTGCTGTACCAGCAGCAGTTTTACGAGCAGCAGAGACAGCAGCTGGAGCGGGAGCTGGCGAGGTATCGACAGGTTCAGCAGGAGGAGCCCTTCCAGTACCGTCTGCTGCCGCACCAGCACGACGAGAACCAAGGACACTACGAGACGGAGATCCAGAGAAGCATTGACCTTGACCTAGTTGAGGGGTCGCGGCCGCAGTGAGCGGAGCGAGTCGATGAACGATTGCGAAACCGATTGCCCAACGTCTAGCATCATCGCATCCTTTCATCCGAACATCTCGAGACGGCCGATCCGACAGCTCTATCAATATGTTGCGACAGAATTCACGCGATTGGCCAATTTGTATAAATACGGAGTAATCGGCGAGCCGTTGCCCTTCTCGGCCAGCCTTGAGGACCATCTGCGTTATATTGTGACCCCAAATATAAAACGTTATAATATTGCATGCCAACATACTCGCCAGTCGTTCAATCAAACCTGGGACACATGCCAACAAGCATTTATCCCTAAAGTGGTAGTGTAAACTAACTTAAGGTTTCCAAGACTATTTCGCCTGAAAAATATCGATTACGGAAGATGTCGTAGGGAATCCCAACCTGAAGCTACCCGCCCATCCCCAGAGGTCGCATACGTTTTCTTCAGCCCCTGTGCGTCTGGTTACGTCGCCGGAATAATTTATGTGTGTCGCAATCTGACGACGGGAATGTCACGCATTGCGTACATTTACATAATGGTGACACCGCTTATGGAAAAAATCCTGTTCACCGATACAATATTTGCGAGTAGTTTTTACGATTGATCACCTCTTACAAATATTACTTTCTTGCAAATCACATTGTAATAAAAGCGGTCGAAGGTTTATGATTATTACTCAAACGACGCAAAGCTTTCTTGGGCACCCTCTGTAGAAAACATTTGACTATAATTGCAATAGCTTTAAAACAGTTTCCAGAATGTAGCCATTTAATGAACTTAAAAATAATATTAATCAATTTTGTTTTATGCTTCATTAATTTCGCGTTTTTTTCACTGTTTTCACTTGCAGTAGCGGTGACATATATCGTACGTCTTACTGGTAATAAGATTAAGCCGTAAATAACTATTCAAATAATTGGAGATACTGAAATAAAAAATATGTTAGTACCAGGTTTTTATCAATAACATCAATAGCCTCTGACGTTAAGATAAAAGGTGAACCGCTAAATTTGAATTTTCTCCACCAGCGGAGATCTCATCTCTAAAGCCTGGTCGTGTTTCAGTTTCCGACTGCGAGACGCTTGAAGTTCGTCGTCGGAATAATTTATATTCCTCGCAATCTGACGACGGAAATGTCAGGTACACATTTACATAATGGCTTCGGGACTGTCGAATTTACCTGCACAGCGTACAGCGCACTTTTTGGGGTGAAGTTTTGTTCTGAAACAAGCGGAAACTTGGAACTAATGTGCCGCTGCATAGTTCTTAAACAATTAATTTGAACTTATTCAAGGCTACAGTTTTAAGTTAAATTATAAATTAGGGTGGGGTCGGGGTCAGGGAGGGGTGAGGGTAGGGTAGCAATGTAACGCAAATGATCTTTATAAATGTAATGTGTAATATTTCATTAGTAGCGACCGCCTCGCCAATCTTTAGTGCCAGAAAGAATGCCAGTAACTTCCTGCCAGTATCAGTGATCATCATTTAGATTTAAGATAAAGTTAGGTATTCACCAGCTCAATAGTACAATACAAGCGTACAAAATATTATTTTAACATCAAGAGTTTTCTCTCCATTTTTTTATCATTGATTTATTACAAGTACTTCTTAAACTTATATATTATAAAATGTATGTATATTCATATAAAAATAAGGTAAAATTGAGTTAATATGTTCATTTGAAATCTTTTTCACTAAGATAATTTAACACATTTTAATGTTTTTTCAGTATTCTTAAACATACATCCAATATGACTAATAGTTTAGTCTAAATAATACGCAGATTATTTTTCCGTAGTGTTTGTAGTTAAATAAATCGAGATCTTCGATTATAATCGGCGAGTTTTTATGTAAGATTCAGCTCTCGAAATTAATTATCTTCATCTTCATAACAAACAAAGTTGTACTTGAAATTATTTACACATTATTTATATTTTACTGTTTTTATAAGTCTCAGTATGTGATAACTTTACTCTTTTGTTATCAACTTATAATGAATGTTTATCATAGAATCCTTTGTCTGAGACATTTGCTCTAGTGAATACCTAGCATTAGTTAGTTCGTATTGTTAGGACATTCGTTTCAACTGACCAATCTGTTTGGTTCGCAATAACTTCTGAAATTTTGTGGTGACAATACTCAGTACAAAGTTCTTAGCTGTGATATGTAGTTCTTTATATTGTACCTTTTAACTAAATTTTAACATTTAATTGTTTGGTTGATCGATGTCCCATTCATTGTACCGGGCGTGCTGTAGGTACAATCACCTACATAAATCATTTAAAACATTTCGTACTATTTTATGATGCTTTTTCAAGTTTTGTTTTCAAAGCATTTGCCAAGACTTTTTAAACTTGGTTTCTGTAAACTGTAATATATATTTTATGAGCCATGACGATGTAATTTGTGTAAACATTGTACCTGCAGCGCGTCCTTGTTAGTTGTTAATATTAATGTAACTTTTTACATTTATACTGTACTAAACTCATTTTATAAGCGATATAATACTCACGTGGTAATAAAGCTTGCCAGAGACTCGGTCTTTTATTCATAACTCTGTTTTTATTGTTTTTGCAATAAAAACAAGGAGCCCTCATTTTAAGCTCCCGATGATGAATAATTGAATAACTTTTGCTGATAAACCAAGATTATGGTTGTACTAAACTATGTCGTGAACTAGCTTTACACTTCTTAACGCATTACTTTTTGGTACATGTTTAAAATTAAAATCAGCGCCGATGTTACAATGACGACAGTTGAAAATAAGCTGTTTATTTTCAAATTTTATTGTAGTTGATGTTTTGTGTTCCGGTATAGGTAGCACTTTAGCCAGTGGTGACTTCATTTTAATCCTTAGATCTTTATTGAACTCCTGGGTGTTCACAGTATAGCAGTAAACTTTGGCTTTTATCGAGATTAATTGTTGCAAAATTTAAATACAAATTTTAAAAAGTCAGATACTCAAGATGTTAGTAAATGCATAATAAACATTAATTTTACAAACAACAAAAACTTATGAATTAGTTTATTTTATTTAGGAACGTGTAGAGACGATTGTTCTAATTCACGTTCTAAGTTCACGCTTTTATAAATTTGTTTAAAATTAGATACTTTTTTTTTACTTAATATCAAAAAAGTAACAATGCACTTACACGAGTTCAATTATATGTAAATCATTAATTAACGCGCTAACAATACTACACTACATCAACGTAGGCAATAGCTTAGCGCGCTAATTATTGAGACAACATTTTGTATGGATCTTAATTAACGAAGCCATTCTTTAAATTAACGAGTTGATTCACGCGTATTTTGACGTAATCGTTGTTACTGCCATTAACGGATATACAGTAGGAGCATTAGAAGGATTTTAAACATTCGAGATGTATACTTTGACAGTTTAAAGACTCAAAGTTTAAATTATGTATTTTTAAGTGGATTCTAGTAGAACATTGAGCGAAAATATAGATATTTATTTTGAAATTTCTAAACGCCGCACAATGGCGGAGTACAGTATTTAGCGGTAACGAGATCGGAGCTCGGCCGAGCGCTGTTTGCAGCCGGCGTGTGCGGGCGCCGGGCGCCGGGCGGTGTGGGCCTTGTGCAGCTCAACACACTATAGGGCAGTTAGCATGTTAGTTTGCTGTAATAGCTGTATCATATCCCTTGTTCGTGTTACCGAGAGAAACTATAACGCAGTTAGCGGCAACGAGAGCACTCTCAGTTGTATTTACGAATAAATTGCTTCTCTTGCTGGAGATAGTTCATTAGTGTTAATCGTGGCGTTAAAACCTATAATGCCTTAATGTTAAGATGTTGCCTCTTCTCTTCTTTAAACTATTACATAATTCAAAGCAATGCTACTTGGTACGTTATCGAGCTGTAGACGGATGAGGGTCTCGAGGAAAGTTATTTTCTATCGTCCCAAAATATTCAATATATTGTTACAGAAAACATTACAAAAATAACTGTTTTAAATAGCGAGTTTTAAAATGTCTGCTATTGCACTCTAAAAAAAATATCTCATTACAATTCAAAACGTACATCTGCAAGGTATTCGGTACAATTGTCATAAATTCGTACACGAAAATTAGGTACATTTGGTACAATTCTCATTTGGAAGGGCAATTCTCATTCGGTTGCATCGCCGCACCTGTACCTCGGCCTCGTCGGTCCGCATGTTGTTGTGTTTGACGTGTCTCTACGTGGTACTTGTGAAATTAATTTGGGCCGCGGCGCCGTGCGCGGTGTCGCCGAGCAAATTGTGTTAAATGTACGACGTACAAATTGTGGAATGAGCTCCGTCTAGCGCATCGTTATGGGCGAAAAATGAAATGACAGCGCGCTGCAGCTGCACCTGCCGGCAATTACAAATAAACTGGTTTAACATTTAATTGTATCATTGATATCAAATATTTTTAAAGCTAAATACCTACTACTATACAACGTATGTCGATTTCTTTGACTAAGTGTTAAATAAAGAAGATCGATGTTAATTACCGGTACTTTATACTTTCATTTTATATTTATGAAAACCTCGAACGATCGACCGATATCTATTTCATCGTACAGTTATAGCATTAGCCGCTGAACGTCGTTTTGCCGTATAAATATTTGATTGGAGGCGGCTCCCGGGTCGCCGCGCCGGGCCGCGCCGCGGTCTCGCTTATTCAATCAATTTAACGTTTGGATATATTTTCACTAGAACTTACGCATCGAATTGAGTTTATGAAATGTAGGTAATATATCTCAGCACTTACACGGAAGATTCCGACTTCAAATTAGATTGCAAATTGCATTGCAACTCTTGAAAGATTCGACATGATTTAGAAATAAAAATCATCTAATTATCTTTAGTGTTTGCTCCAATGTAAATACGTTGATATACCATTATGTCTGTACGTGTGTACCACGTATGGAGATCCATCAAAAGTACACGATAATGATGGGTTGTGGGTCAAGAAAGTATCGGTGAAGGGCCATGGTTGCGTAGCCTAGAGAGATCTTGCGCCTGGCGAGGTGTCATACTCAGGCAACGGCTGGGCTCCGACTGTTGGTGCTCGGAACTTGTGCGTAAGCTAGCTAGAGCCTGAGGTAACGGCTGAAGGTCAAACAATCGTCGCAGCTTCTTCAAGTCAAAAGTAACGCTGAATAGAAATTATGTGATGCTTCTAAACGACATCAGATGGCTACGCTTCCCATTCGTCGCGAACGATTATTGATGATTAGTTTTGCTTTAGATTTGTTTCATTAAATTTTAGTGTCATGAAGCTGCGACAGTAAACTCAATTTTACTTCCATCGGTTTCCTTAATTACTTCCTTCTCACCTGCAGGGAAGTGTAAAGTGGTGTTCTCGTCAAAAATCGGCAGGTTAACTTTATTTTATTTAATCTCAATTAAATATAGTTTTTTTTGCTGAATGTTTAGTAGTTAATTATGTTGAACATAGTAAGAAGCTAAACTAATTTTTAGTATTCACGGTATCAGTACCGGCAGCGGGTTACAATCGCGTATTGATTTTCCAGTGCGCCGATTGCAGCCGACACGAATTAGCCGCTCGACGTTTTCGTCTGTAAATATTTGATTCACTCGGCTTATCCCGCCGCTTTCATCACAAATAAGTGTTTCCGTGTGGATTCTACTTCGGCTTTGTGTAATATGTAGTGTAATTTGATCAAATTAGAATGATTGGCTTTTCATGACGTACTGACATGATCGTTATTGACCTATTTTATATACAGCGTTATACTTATAGGAATATTTTTAGATCACTAAAACAGGTACAACATGTACCATCGATTTGGTTTGAAGTTACTTGCTTTTAATGTAGGATCTCGAAAGGTATAACGTATGTCAAGATAAAATTGGAGTCAATTAAATTTAGTTAGATACCCTGGGAGTGTCATTGTGGTCTCCAGAACTGGCTATGAGAGTGTAACGCATATATAAAATGTTATGTCTATGATGTTGACCGTCGAGGAGTTCCTTCAGCTGAGGCTACTTGTGACCGTAGCATTAGGTCATGGTAATAGTACAATACATTATCAAGGAAACTACAGAAATAGGATCAAAGGAAGCAATTCTAATTCAACTTGTTAGATATGATTTAAAAATTCAGACTGACAAATATTGGGAGTTGGAAAAGCTTGAAATAAAAACTTTTGCCCAATAAAAATACTTCGTTATTAAGTATTAGTCAGTATCAGTGGTTAATGAAGCAGCGATAGCTTACAGTACACAGATAGAACACAGGAAAATCCAAAGCGGGCCACTGAGAAATAAAATAAAATTTGATTGTCATACAAAAAATATTTTTAACAATGTTGGAGTAAAACCCTTTCAAAACCATATTCCAAAATTATCAACGTGTATACTTTGATAAAATAATAATTTCCTTAACGAATTTTCGTCACGTAGCTATGTCACGATGGAAATCTAATAAGTTTCTGGTGTAGCGATTGCAGCGGCGTCGGAATTAGCCGCTCGGCGTTTTCGCGAATAAATGTTTGATTCCCCGCGCCGGCCCAGCCACCGCCAGCCACCGACCGCCACCGACCGCCACCGCCCGCCAGCATCCATCCGAGACGTTTATTTAATCAGTTTTATTGTAGATTCCGAGCTCGGCTGCGAACTCGATTGACTACATTGAATTTTAACCAGTCTCCTCTGATTCCAATTGGATTATGACGCGGATTTATTGCAAGATTCGAAGTCTCTTCCATTGCTACGTTCAGTGGGATTGTATTGGAGACGTAATGTCTTCACAGAACTTTTTGCTTACGTAAATTAACTTACTGTATTCTGTACTTGTGTTACGCTTTCGTGCGTGGTCTGACCACTGCTTGGGCGTAGTACTGCGAGTAGGTCGATGGTGTATTATATAATATATTGAGTTCAATAATAAATATCCATGGACTTACTTAAAAGCGTAAAAAAATTTGTTAAGGAAATATATCCAGTAGTGTATGTAAAATAATTTAACAATTTAAACTTGAACTAGAAGGAAACAATAATACATAATGACGGTTAAGTTTGCCATTTTATTAGTTGATACTTTATTTCTGGTAAGTAAAGTTTATTCAGAAAATAACAAAAAACGTTGTTCTACAAATGTTACAATGAAATCCTCTTCAACAAATAAAAAATAGGCTTTTATCACACATGTAGAAGCTGTGGAAATAAAACTCCGATGAAGAGAGGCCGTGCTCGGCACAGCGCGGGGAATACACGACCTTTGATATTTCAAACAGTGCGCCGCAAAATCTCAATAATAGCTATATTTACCGATAACAAGTACATCTACCATTAATCTAAAGCTTTGCATTATGTATAGGTGCGTTAAAATCTTTAAAACGTTGCGGTTTCCAGCCATTACGGGTGATCGATAAACACTCTCGTAATAATATTAACACCGTCGATTTTTTTTTAAATACAAAGATCCGAAGAACTATTATACAATCCATCCAATAGACGGCCCCGTAGCCTAGTTGGTAGTGACCCTGCCTGCGAAGCGAGGGGTCCTGGGTTCGATTCCCGGTCGGGGTAGATATTTATGTGACAGA
>DWPA01003524.1:0-13955 GCA_018251375.1 Calpodes ethlius
TTTAAGCAATATATACATACAATTATATATTTATAAAAGTTACGTTATGTACGTTCAGGTTATATTATCTACTTAATAAATAAACAAATATGAGAATTAGCCAAGCGAAACAGAATTACTCATAGATAATGATTATTAAAAACAACAACAGATAAATTAATTCTATTCGCTTCTGTTATTTTTTGTTCGCTGAGTATAAATTATAAGTACACCAACCTATCGTGTACTGGAATATTTCTGAGTAAATAAATATATAATTTTTTGATGCTCTGTATAAAATTTAGTCGCTATTATAATATTGTTTGATAAGTATACAATTATCTTTTAAACACTTTCCTTACCTACGACATAGTTTTTCACCAGGAACAACGGAATAGTTCCAGGTGTTTTTATGTACATTAATTAATCATTAGTAGGTGGTAACCTGCTATATGTATCGTCATTGTTTCGCTGTATTTTGTCGCAGTTATGCTAATAAAGGTGGCCTCTGCCAACCGCCTGGTCACATGTGTTCGTGTAGTCAACCGTTTTCTGAAATCATTTACGCAATCGACATTGTCTGTGGTACTCGTGGATGCCTGTCTACTCGCTATTTTCATAAACTAACTTTAATAGTGCATTGTTGCATTATCATTAGATACACGTGCCAAAGAAATGCACGAGCCTTCTTTAGACTTAGATAATGCGCCTCATATTATTATGAACTAGAATACTTCGTTCGCTTCGCTTCGGGATTAATATAAAAAATCTCTACCTACTAACATAATATAATAGCATTGAAATAATCCGACGGACTGTTTATTCCTTATATCATACATTAGTAAACGCTGCGTTTTATACATTTTTTTTGCCATCTTTGTAAGTAAATTTAGTCTTTACAAAGTTTAGCAGGTCTAGGTGTCCTCAGTAATGATAAAAAAACACGGGGATTAACGGACCATGTTTAGGGACATTTATGGCTTAAAGGAAATTATTTTTATTCTACAGGATAAACTAATTTTCAATTTCGAAATTTCACGAGTTTTTCAAAACTCAACATTTAAAATAATCTGAAGCAAGTTTGTTATTGAAGTATTTAGAACTGTTGACTTAACAATAAGTGTGTCACATAAGGCACTGTTTATATTTAATTACGTTACAGTTGTGTATGAGTTATTATCACGAGTAGACTGGTCATTACTTTAAATAACGTTCAGTATAGTAACTTTCGTGATGTTTTTGAACCCGTTGCAGGGCAAATTTCTTTTTTAAAGGTTGCATTCATATTAGAATACATAAAAACAAAATCTGCTATAAAAATTACAATATCATAAGTATTTAGTTAGTTATAGAGATTTGAACTATAAAAAAATATGTATTTTTTTTGCAATTTCAGGCTTTCGCACGCAAAATATGAAAAAATAAAACGAGCATATATTCTTCTTATGTATTAAGAAAAGCTTTCTGTAAGTGTTAAACATATGACACTTGTACTTCTTCCATAAATGAACCCTAAATTATAGCTTAATTGTAAGTTAAAGCTTCTTAACTTGCTAGTGAAAGTCTTGTAGAGATCGATTCAGTCGCTTCAAAGATTAGCCGAGATAAACAAACAGACAGACAAACATTTCAAAAACTGATGTTTGGACTTTGGTATCGTGCAGATAACATTATCTGATTCTAAAACGTTCTTTATATCAAAATCATAGACAAGCAGGTCAATTTTATTTATTTGTATAGAGTATAAACTTACGAATATCATTATTACACTAGCAATTCGCTGCTTTAAGAAACACGACACTTGCGTTTACAAATTCCTACTAGAAATAGCTATGTCTTGTTTTTATCAACCTTCCTCATGAATCATTTTATCTGTTGGTAAAATCACATGAAATAGCGTGTTGCAGTTTATGATATTATCGCCTTGATAGACAGACAAAGACATTCTATTATGCGATTTATGTAGTTGTACGTAAGTTAGCAGTAGCAATCCCACTTCCTATATATAATTGGTCTGAGCTGAAATACAAGATCTCACTTCCCCTCATGGAAATCAGCGTTGCTGGGATTTCTACAGAATTAAAATAAAATATTAAACACATAGATAATGAAAAGATCTTTATAGGTAGGTAGGAGTCCATACATAGGGAAAATTAATTACAAACTTTGATAGGTAAAATACCTAAATTCGTGATCGTAAACGTGAATTGTAGCGTCAGAGCCTGAACGAATTTCTATTTCTTGGAAGTATGCGTATTTGAAATTAACCATTGGATTCGGTGAAGGGGAAAACACAGAAAGATTGCTGAAAGTCACGATATGAAGAGTAGGCAACTGGGTGCCTGTACTAAGCAACGCCAACATTGAACCACAACGTGTTATGTCACGACATTCGACAACCGCTTCACCACAGATTAATTAATATTTAGCATTCTATTGTTTAACTATGCATTATTAAAGTAGGTACAGAGTAAATCACTTCTATGCAGAATCTGAAATTAAATCAATAACAGATAATGTAAAAACATTCAAATTCAAGATTAATAAAATTTTAAGTCGATATTAATTTAAGTATGTTTTTATGTGGTCGTTATTCAATTAAATGTCTAGCTGGAACATCGAAGCATAAACAAAAATTTGTCAGTAATGATGTGGTGGAATATCCACATTATGTTGTTGGTACTTAAAAGTGGTAAAATAATATAATCTTTATAAATGAAAATAACTAGTTTCTTCCATATTAATCTCCGAAATCACACAATACAAAAAGAAATTATAGTTATCTGATCCTATAGGTGACGCTGTTGCCGAAACTAGGATCTAACGGCCGATACTAAACTCACTAATGGATCAGAGGAACTATAAGAAATGTTTGTTTTACAAAACAATGTTTCCATATACAGTCTAATGCATTACATTAATCTGTAAAGAAATAAAACGCATTCCTACGCTGACAAGGCGTAATAAATAAAATAAATAATATTTAAAATAAAAAGAAAAATAAGACCCAAAATAAAAATATTGATATTTTTATTTCATTTCTATTGATTTAACATGGAAATCGTTGCTGTACGATTTTTTATTAAAATTTTGGTCGGTTTATTTTGATACGAGGTATATAATGGTCTACTCAAACTGTGAACGTAAAAGTAAGTCCAAATATTTTTATTGGCACAATAAAGTTTTATGTTTCATAGAAACAGTGGCCTTTACAATCTATTCTCACGATTATCATCGTTTTAAGGTACAAGAATTTAGGTACTTATTTTTACTGCCCAACTGTGACGTGATTGACCAACTCTAATTATTAGGATTATATTGCAAAGAAAAGTTTACTTAAGTACCTTTTAGTAAGCTCTAGAATTTTGAAAATTAAAATAAAAACTGCACTATCAATAATGAATGGGTTAAAGAGTTCGCGAATTTATCAATATCTGTTGTTAATTTATAAATTGTGTATAATCTGCTGATTGCAAGGTGACAGTAAAATTATATGTACAGTAAGAAGATTATTGTTTTTATTTATTTCTCATTCACTTTAAATCGTTTTTTATATCAAGTAACCACACCTGATTGTGCCAGTCATTCCTCAATCGAGGCAAATAAACATTGAAGGCGTCTCGAAAGAGAGAAAATACATTATTCAAGAAATTAAACAAAATGTATTAAAATACAATATAGGTACTATATAAAATGTATATTATATAGATATAAGAGACAATGAAGCATGACATATTAAATTGTAACTTAAACTGATCACACGATTTTATATTCATTTATTTGTAAAAATAGTTTCAAGAACTAACACGCAAGTTTTTTATAAAACATCTGTTTGACATGTATACGTACTATCTATTGAAATAAAAATTAAAATACAATAACATTCCGAAACACAAGGTAACAATGCCTAATAGTTTGGTATCAAAGTTCACGTACAAGAGTGCAGGCGGACATTGTCAGCACGTGAAACATATCGATCACATATTGACAGGAGTATTTCGATGACAAATGCGACCGTGTCATATCGCACTGAACTGTGTCAGTGGTTCAATGCGAACGGCTATCCCAAAAGTCGCATACAAATACACGACTCTATAAAACCACAAATTCTGTCACGCATACCTCCGACAGCCGGCAATGCGGTTCCCAAACCGCAAATATTTTGATTGCTCAATCAATTTGCATATATTATGTTCCATTAATACATCCTCAATCAGTTGCTTCACTCCTAGCCGGCTTTAAGTGCACAATAACGGAGGTTGCCTTCTATAAAATAAATCTACCTACCTCGTATTTCTTCAAGCGTGTAAATGCGTAAATTGAAATTAAGATTGCATAAATCGTTATTTTTTATTCTTACCTTGAATACTATCTTGTCCTTCTCCATCGTGCACTTTGTAGTAACTGTGATGAAGTAGTCAGCAAGTGCTGTGATCTGTAACATAGAATAGATTACTTAAAACATTTATAGATTTTAAAACTATATTCCTATAAGTACGTACAAATACGTACGTACGATTTCAAAGAAATATTCTTCAAGAATAATGTTCCTAGCGTTACTTATACATATCTAACTCTTAAATACCCAATATCACGATACACCACATGACATGAGATACATAGATATAGCTTGTAAGTATTTAATTAAGAAAAATTAACATAAGATTAAAATGAAAGATGTCAACGCGGACTTAGGGTTGCCACCGGTTAGCTTTTGTTTCGATTTGTACAAGTTTCAACGTTGTCTGGAGGTGGAAAAGGATCTATTGTAAAGTAATTGAATTATTAATGATATAATAAGTAATAAAAACACGATTTCAGTGACAATTCCAAGGTTCTCAATGACACCTTCGAACTTCAACATCAGACTATCTCAATGGTACTATGTTGTTTTGACATATAATCTACACACACTGCCAAATTTTATAAAAATGAACATAGACAAAATTCCTTCAAATTTATTTTGAAATAATTAATTTAAACCAAAATAATCGAGGATTTGAAGTCGACAATATAACGATGGTAGCCCTACGCACTCCGCACTCCGCAGGCGCTACCAACTGTTAAAGTATTTAGATCGTATCTATATAATTTATACAACGGCGCCATAGAATTACAAAAAAAATAATTAATAGTTCTCGCATCAATTGACAACAAAAATCGACTGCGGCCGGCATATTTTCTAAATACATCATTATTTTAATTTCGACCTTCTACCAGTCCTACATTACGAAATAGAATTTTAAAAATACAGTAATCATTAGTTAATTTATTTAAAAGCACTGCGTTTAATGTTATCTGAGATAGCTCCTACATTGAAAAATCCTAAATCCTATTAATTAAAATTCGTATTGTAGCAATGTAAGGGTTAGTTTAATTTTTATTAATTGTGAATCGTACCTTCTTAATATACATGGGATGAAATTAGTTCAATAAAAGATTATTAAGATTAAAAGAGAATGATCTATACACAATCCATGAATACAATATGTTACAATCTATGAATAAACTTTGTATACTATGTGTGTGCTAAATTGTAAAATAGTAGTCTGTATTTTTTATTTTTATCTGTGAAGCTTAGTTGCCTGAAAATAAATGAATTTCTTAATGTTAAATAAATTAAATTATAATCTTAAGAACCTTACCGAGTGATATCTATAGAAGACACTACAAGTAATAGTAATAAGTAGTATTATAAATAGTAATTATTGATCTTAATTTTAACTGACTCAGATTTATTTTTCTTAGAGGTATTTAAGTTATTATTATTTCTATGATGTTTTTAATTAAATTTTGTGTATTTTTTGTTTTGACTTGTCATGTATCTGATATGAGTTACTTAGTGTAATTGGACTTGATGTCCGTTCTGGCTAACTTTAACAAGATCTTTGAATGAAGTTATAAGTATAGTTATATCAAAACTTGTAAACTGAAGAGTTATTTTTGTGTCAATCATGCTTAACGACCATAAAAATGAGGTTAAGTCTTAATACCGACGACAACATCGCTTATATGGAGAAAGACGTTCAGGAAGCTCTAGATTTTTTACTAACATTCCAGTTTATGTTAACAAATTATTTATAAAGTCTTTCATAGAATTACAAGCAGAGCAATTAGTTAATAATCGTATATTTCATATTTAAATAATTCAATATTTCATGATTAACAATGTATTTATATACACACTATAAGTTATTACCGATGCTAATTAGAAGTTGTTTTTATTATACCAAAGCTTTTGAACGTGTAAAACAATGACAATTTACAAATTAAGAATCTTCGTTGCATATTGTAGCTGGTCGTACTCTGACCTTTCGGGTTTCTTATCAACCGCTTCCAAACAATATCCTGCGTATAGCCAGAAAAAATCAACAAGGAATTTAGATAAAATTTACATCTCTGAAGAATAATGAATGTGCTATAAAGTTATTGATTATTATTTTGTAATACAAATATTCATAGCGTATTCGAGTAAGAGGTTAAAATACAGACAAATCCATTGCACAGAACATCCTACATGCAGGAAGAGACAAAGGAAAATAGATCAGATCATACCACGATCATCCTATCTTGTTCACCCTACGATCAACTTGTTCACCCTACTTAGTTGAGATAGATTTTTTTTATTTGTACAGATTATACTATCGTGAATATTTCACATTTCTCAAACTACCCTAAACATTTATTTAAAAAAATTATTTCATATCTTTGTCGGTAGCATGAATATGTAAGTATATCTATTTTACCGAAATTACATTTTACTAGTACTAGTTACTAAAAATTAAAACCAACGACAAACAAACATAACAAAATTATTAAGATTCGTATTGACTACGGAACAAAAAGGCTAAACTTCAATATATACTTTTAAGAACTTTTTTATAAGTTCTATTTATAGATAGATAACCATCACATGCTGCTAACGAATATACCAATAAAAACATATTACAACCTTCACTGTGTTATGTTTAAGCAAGAGTCGTGCAAGTATATACGCTAGTTTAGAATTTTAAAAGACCAAGATCAATTAATAAAACGTGAGTAGACATCGATTGGGTTATTCCTAACAACGTGGGAGAAAAACTCGTTGCAAGACACCAGAGTTTCTTGTCAACGTACAAGTGAGCTGCGTAATATAATTAGCAAAATATACAATACTAGATATTATCCGTGACTTCACCCGCGTGTGAAAAAATAACAGCAATATTTTTTAGTAAGAGGACGTAGGTTATTTGTAAAGTAAAAAATAAAAATAAAACAGCCGTTATGACATCTTGTATACCGATAGCAAGAATTCTGTCATTTTCTTAAATCTTACGTTTTCCAACGTAAGTTTTTCCAACATGAATTTCCAATTACATGTTGGAAAAATAAATATCTTTTTGGGGTTTTATATTACTTTTCTTATAAAATTATCGCTCTCAGCCACATGCAGTTTTAAACCTCTCGCTTGAATCAATCGTATATTAATAATTATTGAGTAAAATAAGAGAAAATTGTTGAGTAGAAGCATTCAACGACACATTTTACGTGCTAGCAATTACTGATTCACACAAAAAGTCACTAACATATTAAATAAATTTAACAACTTTACCTGATCTTCTTGTATCCTGTTCAATTTCGTTAAAGGAATCATTGACATTGAATATTTTAGATTACTAAAGTGAATGAGAAGTAACTTTTAAAACTTATTTCCAAAAAATTATCTCAATTTATAAAATAATAAGTCTCTGTATTTTAAACTTTAACAAACAAATAGCAAAATAACTAACTTTAACAAAATGGTTAAGAAGTGGTAAAGTCTTATGTTGGCGAGAACTACGCGTATGTCAAGCCGTCAGTGCTAAACGCGATTTCAATTTAACTGTGACGAATGACTGCTCTCTCAAGCACTGAACAGCATCAAGGGTGTTGAAATAAACAAGAAAAGGATAGAATGAGGATAGTTGAATTTCCTTGCTGCGCGCAAGAACGAGAGGTATAGTTTTTAAATGGACTTCGTCTCATATTCCGTTTTGTAATGTAATAACTAATAACTAATTAATTTATAATTATACTTAACTTTAATTTGGCTGCATTATGCATCGTAATTGATCTTCCCACAATAATGGTATGGTTTTACATAAATATAAAACAGTGATTACGTGCAGAAGGAAGGACGCGATTTTTTTATGTTATTGGAACATCTTCGAGAACGAATTATTTTTTTTGTCTTTTATTTGGATGCGGTTTTTAATAATTACTGATTAAAAATTATCTTTAAAAAATACTTTTAAATAGCTTAGGTACAATATATATTGTAAATTACAAACCCATTATTGAAAACCGCATCCAAATCGGACTAGTAGTTTTGGTTTTGTACAAGCAAATATTTATTGCAGCGCCCCCTGGTGAGCTTTTACCGTAGTACTTACCTAAGAACATGCACCAATTAAATCAAAACCCATCCCTGAAAACCACATTAAATTTAGACCAGTGGTTTTGGAGATAAAAAGTTACATTGGTTTGGAGACACAAACAAAAATCCGCTTACCCCAAACGCATATACCGTCTCCGTCGCGGGTAAAAAGTGTGCAAAGAGAAGATTAACTCGTACTCAAAGTTGAATATCGTCCCTTAAAGATCATAGTTATACCACATACATAGTGGGATATCAGACGCCCCTTAGACATCATAGACTACGACTATCGTTATTCTTTTCACCAATCATATCCTTAGCTCAGTTGAGGTATATTATAAGTAAGCAATACCACTGATAACCGTAGGTATTTTTAAATATAGCTGGTATCTTGGAGCGGTCATTATATGTCATGGTATATTATGTACTTAATGAAATAGTCTCTTTTTGAATTTAACGTACGTTTATTATAACACCATCGCTCACACATACATGCATTCTTTAATTTGTATGAATGTCAGTGATGAATAATGACTATACTCAAAAAGTTATCTAAAGTAAACAATACACCATATAGTTATTAAAAAACAAAAAAGTTGAGTACCTAATTTATTTTTAGTGCCAATACCGCTCTTCCGATGAGATAAATTTTATTTTTGCTACGCGGCGTAGGAGTCATCGTGGTGATAAAAGTGATTATCGCTTCGCGTTTACATCCGAGACACCGGAAAGATTACAAGTGTTATGCTAACTATAATATAAAGTGTATTTCACGGCAAATTCTAAAATTGTATATTGCACTGTACCGAGAAACAGAAGGAATATAGCGCCACTCTTTCATCTGTATCCAGCGCCACTCTTTGATCCGTATTCAGTGCCACTCTTTCATCCGTATGCGTATTGATACACTAAGGCGGCCCTGCTTGTTGGTAGGGATACGCGGTATATTATCGATAATTCTTTTTTTATCGAGCTGACGATTCTCTTGATAGTAAGTGACTACGAAGCGAAGCGAAAGTGATTGTTAACCATGAGGGAGTCGTATACTTGTTTGCTATTTACATGAATCAATCTTCAAGCAAAAATCGCAGCAAAGATTGGGACTTTGGACTTAAGCCTACCACTTCTCCTATTGACCGCTAGCATTCTAATACATATTAAGTACACTTTAATATTGTCTTCAAAAATTACTTACTTAGTTATATTTACTAAGTTAGTCAATCAATTTATCTAATTTTCTTCATTCTGTCCAGTTACGTTAAAGGAATCATCTTTTTGTTTTTTCAACTGTGTTAAAGTAAATGAAAAGTAACACAAATGACTTATTTTCATAGTTAAAGCATTTAAAAACAAAGTAAATTGAAGTCCTCAATAGTCATTGGCAAGACCCGCACATACACGAGTTAAATTTATCAACGACTGCATTTTGCAACAGTGAGGTCTTAAGGACTGAATATCATTACGGTTTTCAAAATATTACAAGAAAGAGACAGAGAGAGGTAAGTAAAATGTACTTATTATGTACAAGAAAGAGAGACATAATTAAACTTACTTCGTTTTACGTACCACTTTGTAATAGTTACTTATCAAGTTATAATAAGGTAGGTATTCATGGTTTTCTGGGTCATTTGCTCTGACAGCGATCATAAAGCAAGGTTAGAGAGGTAGGTAATTTATAATAATTATAATGTTTTATTAGTAAATACTCGCACTGACCCACAACTAGTGTAGCTTTATAAAAACTTAGTTTAGTGGATTATGTCTTAGGCAGAACTGATGTTAATCGTAATACGTAATATGAAATGATTTGTTTGTCGTTGCTGCAGATATGGGACTAATCCGAAAGTAATCCTTTCAAATATCATCATCATTACCTGCCATAACTGTGCCGCTGCTGGGCTCAAGTCTCAGCTCACAATGTAAAGGGAAAAGGCTGTAATCCATCACGCTGGACAAGTGTGAATTGGCAGACTTCACACACCTTTGAAGAAATTGTGGAGAACCCTAACGATTCGAACTCACGCCTCCACATTCGGTGAACCAACGTTCGAACCACTCACTTGGCTATCACTACAAAGTCGCTCAAATATAGAAAGAATTTATCAAATCAATTAATAAATCAAGTAAAAATAAATAAGTTCTGGGGTACCTGACAGTCGAGTCAGTAATGTAGGGTCCGCAGTAGTTGACAATTACCCATTAAATATTTAAGCTTGACTGGCTGTAATCGTTTACTTCTGAATTTCGTTATATTTACTTTGAAATGTGTGTAGTATCGTGAGTTTTTACCCCTGTCTGTGACCACCCCTTTACCTGGTAGTGAGGACTTGATGCTTAAACTAAAATTATCATTTTAAACTTTCATATTTCACGAATGGATTCCTGAATCGAAGAATTGTCTACATACGCCTGTCGTATTTTTGACTGACCTATCCAACGATACACTACATGAGATATACGAATAAAAATCATCTTTACTTTACTTGTACGGCAGGTATTTGAGCCGCGGACGGTCAGACATGATGAGAATTTAAGGTTTCTTTTTGACTAAAAGGGTTCATTGATGTCGCAGAAAAAAACACTTGAATTAACACGTATGTAGTACTTATGTTGAAGTTTTAAAAATATAGATTGCAGTGTGCTTTGTGGCTGTCTTGACTTGCAGCCCAGGCGAGTCAATCATTGAACGCTCTTCATTTTTTTAATAATATATAAAGCTGCACACTCACGGTCCCAAATTAGAATTCCCTGTGTCGTCCACTCAGACTGAGAACAGAATTGAGTCCACGACCCTTCGAACGGGGGACAGTACGGTAACAATTGTGAAACTACTTCACTTCAAACAATATTTGTTGGGACTTCCCCGCAAATTGTTTACAAGGCCCTTAATTATGGCCTCTGTTGGGGATTCCCTAAATGAGCAGCAGATGTTATTGTTTTAGTAGGTCATTATGAACGATGCGTTGCTACCCCTGAGAACAGATGATCGTCTATTTTATATGTGCAACCCAAAGGACTTGTAAAGTATTTTCTGTTTGATAAGGTGTTATTAATTATTATAAGCTATGGACTTGTCGGTAGTCTGGGTTACCTTTCTACCCAAACCCGTTGGGTTATATCTCGGATATACCTATACGTAAACAAGATGTTAACCTTCTATAAATTATGTCAGAAAAGTAACATACGAGATATCTTAAACTGTATATTTTAGGCGTTATGGATATATCGTTATCTCTGGGGAAAAAGGTCGCAAAGGACATTTGGGCGAAAATACGTAATGTACATAGTTTTAGTAATTTTTTGCACATTATAGTTATTTATTATACTACTAATAATATAATTGAATTCAGGGGTATATTCAATTCCTAGAAAATCTTAAAAAAATGCCTTAACGACCTTATGCATTATATACATTAATTTGAGTTTTTAACTTGAAATACCACGGTGGTAAAATATTATTTTTGGGGGTGAAATAGGCATGTATTACTAATTGTATTACGTGGTATAGGACATATAAATAAAAATGTGACTTGTTTATTACTGCCTTGTCTTTGCATAGAAGTGTGGATTTACGCTCTGAGTTGACATGTGTTGAAGATTTCAGGGTGTAAAGGTCATTTGATTGTAATTTCGTGGGCGTAGAGGACATTTATCTCAGTAAATAGAGCTCTAAACCAATTCTGTATTGTTTCTTCTGAAAATACTGTCAAATTTAATTACTTCCTTTCTAAGAATCATCTATATAGCTCAATACACAAAAAAGTTGCAAACAGATGAAAAAAAAAAATTAAAAATCTCCTGAAAAGTCGTATTTTGTGCTCTACAACCTTAGAGCTCAGAGGTATCGAAATATATGTGATATACAATTACGGTATGTATTTCACAACATTCATATACGGTTACATTACAAAATAAACATTAACAATTACTTACGAAATGTATTGAATGACTGTGAATAGCTTATTAATTTTATAAGTTATTTTAATGTTCGCGTAAGTGTTTGCAAATGGTCAGCGGTCGACCTAGACCCAGGCGTTGATCGTAACATAGACAATATCACGGGTAACATGAATTAATGTTAGATAAACAATGGCGAGGATGCCTCTAAATTCCGTCAGAAATTCGGGACAGTTATGTTTTTAATTAGAACACAAATAAAAAAAAATCAAAATACAAAATCTTTGCCCACGGCTGCGCTGCGTGTTTAAAAAACAACAATAAGAAGGTTGTCAATTTCGTTTAATCAATGTTTACTAGGCAACGCTTTATTGTTAAATACTTCCCTTAATTTGGCTGTAATATACATCGTAATGGATCTTCCCACCAAAATCCTCTTCTTTGCGGTACAAAATATCCTTCAGTAGGTGCAGTCATCTTCACAACTATCTCCACACCAAAAATCATACCATAGCAATGCTCTGTTACGCCGTGAAAGAAGGACAAACAAACAAACACACTTTCGCATTTATAATATTAGTATAGATACGAATATTCTTCGATTTGAAGGCTATTGAAGCTAAATATACGAAGTGAGCAGTTCTATATCAACACAGGACTCTTATAAAAAAAATTTTTCCCACGCCCGTAGACCAAAAAAAAAACTAAAAAAAAATTGAGAATTTTTTTGTTGCTGGTTTTTCTACGATTACTCAGAAACCGCGGAGGCTACAAAATTTTGAAGTTCTAATCCAAAAACTAGACACTTGGAGTTACAATTTCCTTTTTTTTTATTTCCTGTACGACCATTTCTCTCAAAGTTACGGCCTGTTGAAAACTACCGAAAAATTTGGAATTTTTTTTTGATCACTTAATTTTTTCCAGTAGTTTATTATAAAGTATTAATTATTATAATAACTTGTTTATTTATTGTTACAACGGGTTGTAACAATTGGCGTATCAAGTAAATTACTTAATTACTTTTAATCGTCCCTGTGATAGTCGTGATAGATAGAAAATCCTGTGGTACAGGTCATCAGTGCCCTCTCGCGTGAGTTTTGAATTAACTGTTGCTGAGACTAGATTTTTTATACAAGATACTTGAACTTGAAGCACATGAATTACGGACTCTTTAATATTAATAGTAATAAGTTAATTTGCAAACCAGCTAACGTCATATTAGTCAATTTTAGATAAATATTCGCTGGAGGGAAATATGATTAATTACGTTTTAAGTATAAATATTTTATTGTATTGCACTTTGTTCCCAAAATTTAATATAATCCTAATAAGTAGTTAATTATATGATTGTAACATATGAAAAAAACAATGTATAACAATAAGCGATCAGTTAAATATTTAAAATACTGGTCAAAAATAATATGCATTATTGTGAAAAAAAACTGTATTACCTTATCATTTTTGTGATATTCTGGCGCGGTAGAATTACAGCGAAGATCACCATCTTCGTGTATGTTTGGTTCTCCTTAACTTCTTATGACTCGTTATGAAGGCAAGGGCGATTTTTTTCGTTGTTCGCACATATTTTTTTTTAAACGCTATCACTCATAACCCCACAGTAGTATTAACTGTGTCGCGGGTGGCATGGGCAACACAAATAACACGTCAATAACAATTATCT
>DWPA01003525.1:0-13954 GCA_018251375.1 Calpodes ethlius
CTAAGTGAAGTATCAGGTCATACTTGTCATAAAATGCATTGTCATCGAAAATAATGTAGCGGGTCAAATTTAAATTTCATAGAATAATATTAAGTAGTCTCGATTCCGTTTGCAACATTTTACCCAAACATAAAAAAAAAAGACATTGTAAGTTAAATAAAAGCTTATAAAAAAGTAATATAGTTTCCATTTATTGTATGCCTCATTCCAAATTTCTCTTTCTACCGAATAAGAATTTTCGTATCTTACAATTTTATGTATATTTTTATAATAGCTGTGATAACCTAGCGGACGATGGTTTCTCGAATGTGGGGGCTTGAGTTCGAATCCTGTATGTACCTGTTATTTTTAAAGAGTTAAGTGCGTATTAGAAGTTAATTATGACTTGCTTCTGCGTAGGAAAACGTCGTAAGGAAACCGGCGCACTCGAGAATTCTCCATAATGTTTTCTAAGGTGTATGAAGTCTACCAATCCGCACTCTGCCAGCGTGGTGGACTATGGCCTCACATTGTGCGAGGAGGCCCGAGCCCGTCAGTGGGATAGTTATGGGTTGTGATTATTAAATATTATTATTGTAGTAATCGTACAGTTTTCTGACTGAGTTAGTCATACTAGGCTTCGCCTGCTGCTAAGAGCTACGTCAGAAACAATTCGCTAAGCACAGGTTAGCTATCACATAGTAGAGGTCTAGCCGTACGAAGGTTTCCAATTGGTACTAATTACAAAAACTCAAGATCGTCGTGTGCCCGCGTACAAACATTAATTTAAAGTTTCGCCAAACTAGCTGTGTAGGCGAGTTACATTCGATTCTCGTGAGCTGCGTCTGAACTCCAATAAACTGTGCTGGATACGAAAATACTTGGCCTTTGTATAGCAAAGTTTGTCCGGTAGGTATCCTTTGTCGCAGAAGTTAGCCGTTACCCGTGGGTCATTCGCGAAAGTGTACCAAATTGAGAGTAGGGACGTAATTTGCGAAGTACTCTTTGATATTGAGATTCGAGTCTTGCAGGTTTTAAATTAAATGGGCTGTTTAAATCACGAATATTTTGAATGGTACGATTTTTTTCGAAAATATCGAATGTACATTAGACTGCTGGCAATATCACTGTCAGAAACAGACGAATTGAAAGATTTGTTTAAGAGCTATTACTAAATATATTTATTTGTTGGTTTTTATTAACACTTTATAAAATTCCTAATAACTACCAATTGTGCAAATTCCTACGAAGATCTTTATCTCTTTTTCTTACGCTTATTCATAAATAATTTCTTACTTAACATTTTTTTTCAACTACCCGCGAATTTTCTCAACTTGATCGATCACTTATAATTTCATTAAACCGTCAGTCCACGAGCACTACAAAGGTACTACCTATTATTGTCTTTTAATATTCTAATTCGAAAGAAGTACGCGTACCTAATATAAGCGAGTCTGTCCATGGGTGATTTATTACAATGGCTATCGATTTAGACCGAGTTAATGACCAGTATTATAAGATATAAGATCCAATATTTCCTACGTAGCGTAACGGGGATGATGAAAGAAAGGACCCATTAGGGTGAGGTGAAACTCGACCTCAAGCGCTCTACAGATACACTTTGAGGAGGCCATTATTAAATATTTCAGCCGTTACACTGATTATTTTAGCGTACGCCTGACGCAGGCATCTTTTGTAAGAGATATCGTTTAATACGCATCGGCGATTAGGAGGTGAGGGTTGGAGTTTTTAATGCGATGTGGGAGAGGTTAATTTGTTTGTTTCGTTATCTTGGTACCGATACCTAGGTTGTGATTTTTATGGAGCTCTTTGTCTTTTTCGTTAGGGTTAGCAACGTATTGAGTTTGGTTTTAAACGATTTTTATGTATTTGGTAAAGTCCATATTTGTTGATGATTGATATAAGATGCCAGTGTTGTCCATAAAAGTGTTTTTTTGATCAGTCGCATTTTTATTTTTTGAACATATCCTGGACGAAAAAGTTTGAGTTCGGTAGTTGGTTAATGAAATGGTCAGTATAAATTTGAAATTCATTTGGTAAGTAGAAAATTTACAAGAAGAATAAAATTTAAAAAAATCATGTACGTCATTTAAAGTATCTAATAATTGCTTTTTGGATAAAATTTCGAACACTGTCTCAACAAGTTTAAAATATAAGATATAATTTAATAATTAGCTATGGCTTCAATAGGGTTTGTAACACAGCTACTTTTTGTAGTAGCAGAGTAACGCAACTGGAGAACGCGCGACTGGGCCGCTACTTTTCGCGGTCGGTCGCATTCGCTACGCGATCGTTCGGGCGACATGGTGATTGATGAATCGTTAAATCAATTATAGTACTGAACACATTTTGCCTGAGTCCTACTAAAGTTAAACTAACTCTCTAACTGCGGATTTGTATCTTTTTGTACTTATATTTGTATCTTGTTGGAGCTACAGATCAATTTTGATTATTTCTTTTTATTGACCCGTTTAAATGCAATTAGGTACATCTTTTTAGGTACAGTTTATATGATCTATATATTAACACTACGGATTGATGAACAAGAAGTTATCTGTAAATAATGAAATGAGAAATTTGTCATTTCAGTTCCTATTGCAAGGGTCTTTAATTATTTCCAATAACATTATATAGATGTATTTGTAGATGCCATTAAATAACAATGTGGGCACGAAACATGTTTTATAGTAAATTAGGACAAAATCCGGAGGGAATTGTCTAGTAATGATGCTATTACCTCAAGGCACTTGATTGGGTCGCTTTCAAGGGTAGACGATTTTGAACTTTATTATTCATGTTTAATGTCTATTTTACTAATGACACTTTATTTTACTTTGACTTGACTGCTGGAGAGATATCAGTAGTAACGTAGTAAATATGATATTGACTAAAGTTTAATACGTATACGAATACTTGAAACTTTCTTATCCAAATACTTAATATCGTTGATGTTAATCTTCTTAATCATTATTTCACTGATAAAGTAATAGCGGAATTAATTCATTTTCTTATTTGTTATTCGTCTCGAATTAACTCAATAATAACACTTATTGAAGGTTTGGTTGTATGTTTTCTTGTTTACGTATTTGATCTTCTGTATGTTTGTTTCCACCTTGCACGTGTAAATTTTACTAATTTTACGTTCAAATTAATATTTGTTTCATTTCAATCTGTTCACAAATAAACAGATATATCAATTAAGAATTTCGTCAAATTTTCTCTGTGTGTCTCTGTTGCTTTAAAGGCATATGTTTCTTAGAACGAATCGAGAACTATTACCAGTTCGAGAACCGAGTTAATGTAAGTCGAATTAAGAGCTACGGCTATATTATAATAGTCCCAGAGCACATTCCCAGATATCTTTATCCCACGTCGGAACTGTTTGAATAACAGATTGTTGCTTTTGTGAATAAACATGAGGGAGTATCATTCTCTCAGCCAGATGTTTTACGCTACCTACACGCTTGCCTAGACTACTGGCACACGTTTTCAGATATACCTTCACAAATGGCTTCGTGTTGGAGAAATGCCTTTTTAATTGCATTTTTTTTATTGTTAAAGCTATTAAAATTAAACACAATGATTCGACAAGTTTTGTCAACATATCAGTAAAACCCGGGAGATTTTTTAAAAATAAAGGTATATAAATACCGACAAACAGACAATTCGGAAACGACAAAATTCTGACATTGCCATGGAAGTTATTGGTTTAATTTATTCCCTCTAATGATTCTTTTTAAAAAATTTCTTTGTCTTACGATGTCACTGTTTGTTTAATATGTTTGGATCAAATCTTGCAAGGTAAATTAGAAATAATCTATAAAGTTGAAATTTGACACACTTCTTTAGTTTCGATGTTTACACATGTTTATGACCTGATACTACATTTATAAATGGCTCTAAACGAAGGAACAACTCAATGGTAAACAGCAAAATTAGTAAATTATTTTCGGTATAAAACCGTGTTTTTACTTTTCTAAATGATTCATTAGATTTGTTAGTTTTCACTACACGCATAGATAAGTACATGTATCAAGTTAGTAATCATGCTTAAGTCAATCATATTCACTCGTATCACGTATAATTACCAAATAAAGATTATCTGACTGCTAATAAACTGAATTGGGACTGTGTTACTAATTTTCTCATGGTTCCTTAAGCGTTTCGCAAATAGCTTTAAGTTACTGCGCTATTATGATAAGGATCGTTGCGATCGTTCTGAAAACCAGTTCCTGCGAGAGGATCAGATAGCAGCCTCAGATCGTCTTCAAACTAATTTCATCCGCGGTTTTCTTCCAAAAACAATATTCACCCCTCAGCCAGCCTTCTCCCTAATCATTAATCATGTTTAAAAATAAAAATAAAGATAGACTCACCTATATAAAGTAAAAACTTGCTATCCTTACAACCCATAACTATCCTTCTGCTTAGTTCAGGTCCTGATATGACATAGAGAGAAGTACAACCCATTGTCCTCCATGCCGGTCAAGTGGGAGTTACGTGGTATGCAGCTCGTGTATTGGATATTACTATACCATAACATTATAACAAATCTCTTGATAACTATCAGACCTGGTCAAGATTTGGACCCAAAACTTTTCACTTGACAAGATCCTGGTTTATTCCTTCTTTTTAAATGGATCATTGCGTTGCGCATTGCGTAAAAAGTTAGGGCGCGTCTTTGATGGTTATTTTTAGCGAGGTTAGAAAAAAATAATACATATGTAAAGCTGTAATGCTCACATGCAAATTCTCGAAAAGTTTTAGAATCGTATCTAGTCTCATTTGCTACCTTCCACAAACTCGTCACACATAAACTTGCGACTGTATAACCATATTTTTCTCTGTTCATAACTAATCATAAATAGGACAATGTAGAATTGTTACTAACTTAATTATAAATGTCTTTAATCTGCCCAGATTTGCCCCACTAAGGTAATATTCATCTCACTTGCTTCTTGTTTCTTCTTCTAAAACATTTTTAAAGTCCTAGTTCGCTCTACACAAGTATTTTTAATTGGAACCGTTATATCCGCTATAGATAACATCGTGACCCTAAGCTTGCTAAGTCATCTCATTAACCAAGCAACTGTTTGCTCAAAGAAATTGGATGGAGAATTGCTTATTTATGTAAACATTGTAATGAAAAACGTAAGCTATCCTAATAAATCTTGGCTTAGAACACTGCGGTTGCCGTTGAGCCGGGAGCAATGTATCCGAAATTGAGTAACGATTGTCTAGCAAATGCTTAACACTGTTTTTGACATGCATTGAAGTACAATCTCTATCAAATACCGAACAAGTTTCAAAATTAATGAAGTGACCATTGTCTGCTGATAACGGGCAGAATTTCCCGCATGATTTTAGTGATGATTGTCCACCAACTATCGCTACTACTGATTGATTACAAAGCCTATCAGAAAAGAAGTCACAATGTAATTGAGATTCAACTGGGTGCAGACCCATTTTAGGGAGATTAAATGATTAAATAATATTATTTAAGACTTGGTAGCCTCGTTTATTATACGACAAAAAGTTTCTCGACACAATGAAATTAGTTCCCTACACAATTGGCTTCTAATCATCCAATTTAGTATGCAGAAGATTGACTACTTTGCTTCTAAAATCGATTTAGACATGTTTTTGGAAGGTCAGAATATATTCTACGTCAGGTCAGGTCGATTGTATTCGTTCACATGAAATATCATATCTATTCTCTAAGTTAAAGATAGGTGGAGTTTTTTACGTTCTAAAGTTTCTTGCAGTTCTATCTTATTAATAGCAACTGCCCGTATTTTGTCATTGAGTTTGGAAATGAGAACCGTAAAGGTCGTTTAGCTATAATTGATTTTGCTAAAGACATCGATGAAAAACTTCAAATTTTCAGGTAATCTAATGAATATTGGATTTTGTACTTAAAAAATTAACATCCTAATTATAATTGTAAGTCACAAAAATCAATCTACAAACAAAGAATATTCTGACATAGCTGATATTTGACTCCATGTCGGATCCCACATTCGATTATTTTGGTACCACAGACAGACGACTGGCCATTGAGCTATATATAAATTACTGTAAATGATTAGAACTCAGGTTCAGTTCCAAGTCTTATGAATTAATCTCCGAATGTATTTGTCCTAAACTAACACCCGCGGGCATTTGTTGGTTCTCAATTTCAATCCTGTTTCAGTAAAACAACTTTGTTATTATTAACTTGAAACTGTTTGAATTACACATGAATTTAAAGTTTTTCTTTTTACATATTGAAACGTATGAACGATTAGCGTGCCGCCAAATCGTTAGTACAATCCCCACCAGCCGAACCGTCGGGCGTCAGCGATTTGTTGAAGGTACTCTCAGTATATGCAGTTACAGACGTTTTGGATGCTGTTATGATTAGAAAAGATGTTGGAGAGAGGCCGTTTGTTATTTTTATGGTGTCGTTGAATTAAAAGTTCTAATTAGGGATATGTTGGAGTTTTAACCAAATTTCCTCTGTTTCCAAGCTGGATAGCTTAACAATGTAAGAAGCCATGGTGTCAGGTCTCTCCTGTCGCTGGACTTCTACGACATTCATGGTGGTAGCATATTCTATCTTTTTACCAGGATGACTCCTACAACTTTGGTTTTAAGAATCTATTTTTTTTTTGTATCTCGGAAGTAATAATTTCCAACTTATTTTATGGGTGGCAATGCATCGTTGATCCCTTTGGTGGTACTAATGTCTATGAACGATCGTGAGTATTTACTATTATGTCACTCTTTTGGTTATTTGCAGGCCATTTACAAAAAAGAACGTTTCTAATATTATCGAATTTACCCCATTTCTCTTGTAAATGAGAAGTGTCAAGTATAAAGTATTGGGTATACTTATCAAGATCGCGCGCTTCAGTGCGGATTCTTAGAGGGCTAATGACCAAACTGAGTTGTAAACTAAGTCGTTATATCCACAGGCCTCCTACATGGCTCACCGGTTAAAGCATAAATAACTGGCTACTTCGTTAAAAAAAAAAATTAAGTTTTGAATTTTGAATTAAGAACCTTCTTTTTTTGAAGTTAAAATTGTCGTAACAGACATCTCCTGACTGCTTTGTTGCTCTCAATATCGTTCAAGATTGGTACAGGCGATAGCCACATTAAACGGTCATGAACCTGCCGCGAACATTAGTCTACTTTGCGACTATCGAGCACAATGCGTTATATAAGGCTGATTTACATAGTGATAGGTATTTAGCAGGTATCTTCTTGTCAGACTCATGATCGGTCTATGAATTTGTAGTCCTATATACTAATTGGGGACCTTTTGTATACTATCAAATATTTTATTAGCAGTCGCAGTTAGGGTTGCCACCTTTTTTGTAATTAAAGTATTTTGGTTATTATGGGTGGTAAATAGTATCAAAATTAATTAAAGTTTTTTTTCTTGTTATTATATTTTAAAACATATTTTTATTGCTTTTTGCAGTTTGTATTAGAAATTTTCAAAAACAGCCGTTAAAGTGGTTTGGCGCTGGTGAGTGGTGACATCGATTCAGCACCAATCGATAAATTTCGATTAACGAAAAATTACTAACGACTAATCTTTTCAAAATCCCAACGGACAAGTCATGCGATATAAAATATTTTCGTGTACTTTTTTGTACCGATAAAGTACAGATTACAATTATATAAAATAACGTACAATAAAGTACGGGTGGCAACCCTAATCACATTTTTCCATTCAATTATCGATGGTCTTCTACTTACATGATATGGCGGCTACCTTCTTTCAAGGGGCACTCGGCTGCAATTCAAAAAGCCTGCATACGTATACGTATAGATCAGAGACTGGACAAACACTTCCACAGAAGGGAAATAATAGACCTAGCATAGTAAAGTAATGCTTTTCGTAGGAATTTACCTATATACCCAAATACAAGTACCCGAAACTATTGGTAGTTTTTATATTTACTCGAGGAAAAACAAGTTTTTTTTCGTAGAAAATATAACTGGTTATATCCAGTTCATTATCCGTTCGTAGTGAAGTTTGAAACAAATTTCTTCGAAATACGTGAATGCATACGTTCAGATTCTGGATAATGTTACAAGATAGATATAACAAACAAACTGGTTTTTATTAATAAGTGAGTATTCCTGAAATATCTTTTGATTTCATTTGCAACGTACATCGTTGTTTGATTTTCTGTCTGTAATTCAATGTTGTCGTATATATTGTTGTAAGAGAGAGTTAATGTTAATTTAAATATTGGGTTTCCTAACTAATTATCACAGGTAAACTATACTAACTTTAGACTTAAGAACTTAACAAAATATGGACATGATCTATTTTACTGTCTAAGTTAATAACGTATGGTGACGTATACTTACATATAATTGTATACTATGTTATATAGCAGTTATAACATAGTGGTTTTAAAGTTTGGTTTCACGAACGTGGGACCGTGATATTGAATCCTGCACGTACTTCTAATTGTCAAAAAGTTATGTGCGTATTACAAGTGAATTATCACTTGCTTCGGTGAAGAAAAATATCTTGAGGAAAATTAAAAACCTCAGAGTTCAGCATAATGTTCTTAAAGGTGTGTGAAGTCTACCATCTGGATCACTCCAGCGTGGTGAAATACGACCTTAACATCTTACATTGTGAGAGAAGAGCCCTAGAGCTCGAGCCCAGCATTGGGACTGTCTGACTTAGTTCTGTACTATCTGCTCCAGGAATCAAACACGAATTCCGGTACTATTACTAAACTACTATAACATATTAATAACTATATTCTAATTCACATTACTATAAAGCCTCAGTTTTGAATAAAAACATTCCCGTCCAGAGTCGGGGGAACCACTTACCACGAAGGGGGGAAAGAGGGGTGACTGAATGGTTTAAACATAACAAACTGACCACCGTGAAATTAAAGCCAGAACGCATTGAAAACCACATTTAGACCAATATAATGGATCAGTTTAATTTGAAATGATTGAACGCTGACAGGGCCCGCCGTTATTGCCTGTCTGTGATGCATGATAGGATATTTATTTGGAAATGATTCGTAATTTGATCCAATTATTTTCGGGAACGACTTGCTCCGGATTTTCTAAGGTATATTATGTAAGTAAAGAAAGAAATAACAACATTTTTTCCATAAGCAAATCGCCGCAATTATAATTTAATTTACATTATACGTATAGATGAAGGCGAGTTACAAGAAATTGCGGCGATAACCGGTTGAAAAAGGCTGCACTCAACTTACACCGTCCTAAAGATGATCCAACCAAGACCAACGATCATTGGGTTTCAATGCGAAACCTTATCTACCATTATTACGCCAATGGTTTTCGTGATGGACTACTATTCTAAAAGTTAGATTCCCAGTGAGCATAACCCCCTCCCTACCCCACACACACACACACTATTAATCCCTGTAACAAGCACCCACGACCTTTGAACGACAACTTATTTGTCAGATATAACAATCTACCGCGGGGAATCAAACCCGGATCAATTCATAAGTTATAAACAACGTTACGGAGTCGTAAAGTTAATTAGAGAATTATTTTATACAATTTTTATACAATATTCAGTAAAAGGAAGAACACGATGTCATCACAGAAATAGACCGCTCAAATAAACCTATAGTCGATAGCATCAGAAAAGAATATTAATGCCAGCATCAAAGGTCTTCCAGTTTCATTATGACAGAGTGGAAATTAATTTTTTCATCCATAGTCACGTCCAGCGATATAATTACTTCCTTTGACGCACCATCGCTTCCCTGTGTTGACCCTGCAAACAGTCTTGGCAAGAATGTAAGCTTCAACTAAATTGATTTACAAGGGACTGCTACTGGAAAGTGCTTTTATAACACAATAAATACGATAGATATTGTTTACCATTCAAAATAAATAAACGCTGCTTCATACGGAATGGAGATTTGCTCGTCGCAATTCTAATGATTGCTAACTGAACGATTACTAATATTTACTTACAAGATTAACTTATACTAATAGTCTTTAACAGTCCTTGCAGTAACACATGATAACTATTTGATATTCTTATTAACACCTAACACTAACAGAACTTTAACTACAGTCCCTTCTGCAATTCTATTTGAGGTGTGTTACAGGTGTTCATGGGTGGCAGGGGATAGTGGCACTTTAAGCACCGTTACAAACACGTGTGATCGTTGTTGTGAAGTAAACTTTTGTAGATTTGAAATAAGGTCGAATTTCAACTAAAGAACAGGTCTTTAGTATAGGTATAAAAACTTTTCATTGTTCCCCGCCATGGATCACACAGAAATTAAACAAACAGGGATAACAAAACGATTGTATTATCGCTGTATCTTATCACTATTTCTTGTGAAGAAGGCGTAAAACGGCATAGAAAAATCAATGAAAGATAAAAACATTGAGAACTTAGGAAACGTAATTTTTTTGTTATTTGTTCGCTTTTAAGTATCCCTCTTTTAACTGAGAGGGTAGAGGTGGTATGAGAGCATCATCTTCTTAAAAAAAAAAAAGGCTTGGCTTAGGTTTGGGGTAACATGTCAGTGACCGTGGTACCGTGGCGTCTTTTAGAGATAAATGACCGTTGGATTTTATGTGAGTTACGTGCCCATCCATACAAAGAGGTAGAACGCGTAAATGCGTTTTCCAGCGGTATATAAGTAGAGAAACCCGCTTGTAAAGTTCAGTTTGACGACTGATCTTGCCCATTGAAGCAGAGTGTATGACGGCATTCATTTGCCTTCTTCTTCTTTCTTCTCTCTTGCCCGGTAACGTCCACGGGTGACTTCATTTACCATCAGATAATACATCTGCTAAATCATTGGCTATTTACATTCATAATTAAACAACTACCACATCCAAAGCGCTCAACTCCAACAAATGCCGTAACAATCTCAGTACATTTTAACCAGTTATTTCAAAATTGCACGTGCAAATGATTTCGCAATAACTCCCAACGCCACTCCCAACATCGTATCGGTGTTATAAAAACCTTATCGATACAAAATAACACGCGAGTCATGCACGCTATTATAGTTCCAATCGTGACGTAATAGCGGTGACATTGGCGTGAAATGTCTTCTCTGTTATCACACTGGAAGGAAGGGACGGGTTATCATATCATGGCTTATCATATTGATTTTGTCGCGATCGTTCCCATGTACTTGTAGGTATTTAGAAATATAAATGTTACTTTATGTAGACTTAACAGGTCATGGTTGTAATGAACAACTTTAAATAAACTGCTTTATAGGCATTAGCGTGAATAGGACATTGTTTTAATATATCAACAAGTATGTATTAGCTATGAATACGACGAGGGTATATCAATCTATACTACGTCTAAAGAACCGTATATCATAGCGAACTGTGCACATGCATACATATGTACGTGTATTTGATTTTATATAGTCACATACTCAGATGTACTGTCAGCTGACATTCAGTTACAGAATGTCTTTTTAAAGCATCATTAGAGAATGGCAGCTTTACAACTAACATGTATTTAATTTAATGACGTCGCACAAAACAAATTTAGGCAATTATAATGAAAGACAGTTTGACACTTTGTTATATTTAATGGTTTTTAAAATAACGTCTGTGTAACAGGTAGTCTGCACCGTGGAGGAGTACCAACTGTCTCTGGTTTTTAATACGAAACCTTAGTGGTAGTCGTTCAGTCCAGTGTCAATTGAACTTTCAATAACGCTAAGAAATATATCGCCCCAAATCTCTTAAACTATTTTATTACGCGAAATAAGGCTTCAAAATTGTTTTTATTCATAACTAAAACTCCAAAATCTATCTATACTAATATTATAAGTGGAAAAGTGTTTGCTTGTCATTTATTTACGGAACAGCGGATTATCGTTATGGTACGATTTGGTGAGGAGATAGTTGGTAGAATGTCATAAGCAACTTTTCACCGGACAGAAACCAAAAGAATATCTCATTTCTGCGGGAGGATCCATTACGATGTAGATAAATTAAAGAAGATGTTTAACAACAAAGCGTTGCTTGGCAGCCAATGAAAGGAATGGATAAACTTTTTACTGTTGTTCTTTTTTCAAAAGTAGGCGACATCTAGTAGCTAACTAGAAAAACAAAACGTTTAATAAACAAAAGAAAAGATATTGAACGGTTCGTTTCTGTCTGTTTATATACGGTTAGTCATGTGTAAGTTAAGATAAAAACAATATAAATTATGTATGAACGTTCTGGAAAAGACCTCAATCAATTGAGATTGTGATGACTCTTGTACACAGACTTAAGATGTAATACTTATTCCTACATACCTTATTACTTTTATATTGCGTTTTATATTGAGTCAGCTCGCATCCTGATTTTAATATCAAATTTATAATAACGGGTGCCGATACATAAAGAAACACTGTATCGTAAAAAATATGTCGAGAGAAAAAAATATCGGAGAAAATTTTTCGTTTCAATATGTTATAGAAGTCGCGTTAAACCTTTTTAAAGCATATTCTATTTTTATTACTCTAATTAGATTGACAATTTGCTTTATTGCGAGGGTGCCCGGATTTTTTATGTGACTTATTATAATCAGTACATATGAAAATAAGTCGACTGCATATAGTTCATTTTACATTGGCCACTAGGTAAAGGATAATTTTCAATTCATTACAACGTTCAATTCAATAAAACGTTGTTTCATCAGACTTAAAATCGAAGTCGGAAAATATTAAATAATCCAGAATATATCGTATAAAAACCGTTCTTATTACAAGTAAATGCTTGACGTATAATAAGGAATTACCTATTAGTTTCGAAATGCTTGCATATAATATTAAATCAATTTGGTATCTCAGTCGTATGTACAGCGGTAATCGGCTACCAACTATTAAATATAGTACCATAACGTAACAAAACATTCCCTAGGCTCAGTAGGTCAAGTGCCAAGTTGATCAGTCTTATCTAAGCTATCTTGTCTCATTAAGAACCACTTGTTTAACAACCTCTTGACCTACCTTAACCCTTATCTCGATAAAGAAATCTACTCGAATCAACTTGTCGACGATGCTAGAAAAGTCACATTTCTAGTTTGTTATATAATTAATCATATCTGGCAACATTATAAATTATCGACACAATTTTCCTATAGGTCACAGCTTATAGTATGTCGCGCTTTGTAGAAACATATTAAAGGGCAAATAAATAAATAAATATAGTTAAATCGTAAAATTGTAACGCTATCACGACCTGGCGGACTGATAACCTTAACGGGAAAGTCGATAGCAGTTAAAGTCAAAGGGTCCAGGGCCGTTCGGATTGCCGTTAATTTGGAAAGGCTTATGTGTAGCAAGGGACTGCTAAAGGATGGATATCAATGCGGCAATCTTCGTTTTTTCTCAAGTTTTTGCTCTTAACTTGTCGACGGATAAGGAGATATTAAATTTTTTAAGAGACGTTAAGAAACGTACTTTACTCTTTTTTATGTAAATAGCCACCTACTGGCAAGTGATCATAGCTGTTTATAGACCAGTAATCTCAATGACATTATCTAAATTCAAGGCCCTTCTGTTTTCTGGTAAGTCTTCATGTAAGGATATTATCAATATTAATATTAATGCTGCCACGCTCTGGGTTAGGTCAGTTAATCTTTTATCCTCTCTTAGTTCACATAGCATCCATGATGCCTTTGCTGTTACTGATGCCGGTGGGCGGCGGTGACGACTAACCATCAGGCGGGTCATCTAATCGTTTGTCGTTGTTTGCTTCAAAAGAAACCCCCTAATAACGTTACCCCATCATTATTGTCAATCCAAAACGGAGCGAACAGATTACAATAGTTTCTCATTAGACCAAAGTGCACTCAACAACTACAGAATCAGCTCGAAAATCTTAGCTCAGAGCACCCGGTGTAATTCCCCAAATTTACTGTTCCTACAGATATACTTCATTTCCAGAAATACCTCTGTGTACC
>DWPA01003526.1:0-13954 GCA_018251375.1 Calpodes ethlius
TCCTGATTTTCAATTACTTAAACTCAATCAAAATTACGATCAAGGTCCACTTTGGAACGCGGAAATCATAAATTTACAGTTCTAGAGGCCCTTCCAGCTCGAAGGACCAAAATGTGACTTGTAAGTTAAATTATGGAGATAATAAGATATGTGAGGGATTTTCTTATCATGTGATAGAAATAGTACACAAGATATAAATGAATGGTAAAAGTGTAAAATTTCAAAATGAATTCATCAGTTGATACAAAGTACTAACATTTTGATAACATATATGTTTTGTGTTAAATCACATATGTTGAATAATAGTAATAATGTTCAATGCTATTGATTGTATCAAACAAGTCAGCATCATTTGCATTAAAAACAATGAGGTAATCAGATCTCCTATCTAACTGAATTACATTGTGTGGATACCGAAAGTTATTCAATTGCAATAGTTAGGAGTAACCTAAAAACATACATATTTGTACCGATCCACGTTATAGAAGCACACTGTTCTAAAAGTCTATATTTTACCCAAATAAAATTCCTCCTTCCCAGCTTCCCTACAAGCGTTACCTACTCGGATAATAAACAATGAAGCCATTGCAATTTGAACTCATTAAATTTACGCTTATTTGAGGCAACCTATTAAATTCAATATCCTGCACGGACAAAGCGTTCTGTGCACAAAAGGAAAGTTTGCTATTTTGTTTGTATACATACCTGACAGCTAGCTATAGCGGGTCAGGTGGGAGTGGGGCGTGGCACGAGGTGTGAGCGACCCCCGTGCGGGAATGGGACAGCGAATGCCTACCATAAGCCTTGACCTCCGCAAAATGCTGGAGATGTAGATGTTTATAAAAATAAATTATTGAGTTTATTTCTCCATGTTTCTTTTAATTCCATTTGCAATTTTAAATGAGAGAGCGCTGTTTATTACTTTACTATAGTAATGTTTTATCTTTAGTATTTGTATTTGTTGTCCAGATTGATCTCGTTGATTACTAAGTAATAGTCGCTCATGTTATCAATTCAGGGATCTGGTCTCGAAGGAGATACTAAGGTTAAAAACGGCAAATCTAAAAACACAAATCTAATGATGAGAGCTCGACCCTGACCTGTAGTATAAACAGTTATAATGATGACACAAGTTATTCGTTTATTCTCCTGTTAGCGGAGTTCAGAGCATTTTATAGTGTTTAAATGATTATTAAAAAATACTAAATTTGATATCACCGTCCTTTCGTAATTCTACGTATTTTCGAATTCGAATTTCCTCGATCGTTTGTTAGCAAAAATATCTTAGCATTGACGTGTAGAGGTGTCCGGAGTGTGGAGTGATCCCGCCTCCTCACTCCACTGGTACGCATCCGTGTCGCGAGGGGGCGCGCGAATCCGCGGCGCGCCCGCTCCGGAGTTGCCTGGGAGATCTCCATCGAGATGGAGGTGCCTCGATACCGCGCGTTTTTCCCCTGTGAGTCCTGCTACCTGAATTAAGAGTCTCCAATCAGGTCCAGTTACCTTACTAACGTACTGTCTTTAATTTGTATCGATTTGTCGGCTGAAAGCTACCAATTTTCTACCTAATTTCATTTTCGCTAGGTAACGTTGGTAGATCTTTTTCAAGTATATTTTTTTTTGTTTAAATATGCTTCCGAACGTAAATCACATCAACTTAAATTACTTTCAATCCGACATGTCTCTGATTCAGATAAGAACTACGCATGTAAGGCAATTCGACCTCGAGGAGAACTCGTCTCGAGTATTAAGTTTGAACTCGCCACAAATAAACACCGATTGTCCGAAGAAGTTGCATGTGGACCGTGCACCGATGGGCTCGGATTCATTTAATCTGAACATGTTGTGGTCGGTGATGGGTGCCATGGGCGCTAGCGGCGTGCCGGGCCTGCCTGAATGTTAGTGAACATTACACGCTCTTTGAAATTGTTAACCAATGGTTTCTTGTTATGGATTTAGTTGTTCAGGTGATATATAGATAACGCAGGTGAAGGTTACGAGCTTGGCATTGCAGCTTAACATAGGGTCGGTCTTAATTCTTTTATATAATCTTTCGTTTGCCTTCATATATTAACATCTATGATTTTTTTAAATTTAACGTCTCCTAACTATATATTTTTAATAAAAACTAAAGATGTTACTACTAACCATGGATGTATGTGAATAGCATTAAGGTTCAACCGCTTAACATGTCTAATCTTTATCTATCTTTATTATATAAATGGGTTCTATAGAAGTGGTTAAGTAGAATGTATACGTTGTTTTTCGACAGGCGAGGGTACCAACGGAGTCAATTACCACGTGCAGTATGTGGAGCCCCAGGATATATACGGCCAGGGCCACCAGCCACACATGTGAGTATATCCACGATCATTGTGTGTGTCTGACATTGTCTATCTTAAGTATGTTTTGTAATATAAAAGGAACCTGGTAATAGTACATCATGCAATTTGAAAATTAAGGTTGAATGTGTACTATCATGCAGTGCTGTTAGGCTCTGACCTTGAAATGCAATTAATTTATTTGTCAAAAAATCAATTCACAACTAAAAAGCATAAATAATTTTAAAGAATCCCATCTAAACATATAAACTTTTTATCTCATATAGAACATAAGATAAAATACTTCAAGGATTAAATCAATGAATTTAAATAAATCTGCCTAAATGTTTATATTTTTATATTATTTGTGACAATTAATTACGCTAATACGCTGAAACACTCATACCTCCGCAGTAGGATTCCCTGTGTAATGGACAACACAAATAACACGTCACTAACACCCATGACCCGAGAACAAATATTTAACTATCACATAAATATCTGCCTCGGCCGGGAATCGAACCCAGGACCCCTCGCTTCGCAGGCAGGGTCACTACCAACTAGGCTACGGAGCCGAAATTAACGAATTCACTAACTTTATTGGTTCAAAAAAGTATGTCTCATATTTATTTATTTCTATACAATATCTTCTTGTAAATTCTATTACAGCTGTTACTACTTAATTGAATAATTATGGTTCACAAAATAGTGCTTACATTTTCTTACTTTGATATACAATTTAAAATATTACTATGTAATATTTAGCCATTTTATATTATCCTCCAAACTTCTTTTGTTTTCAATTTCACTTGCTTGTCCGATATGTTCGGTCAAGTTAACAGATTAATTGATTATTGCATGTTATGATTCAAGTATAAACATTCAGAATGGCACGTTTGGCTAGCGCTTGTGAGCGTTTCCACTGTAGCTTATATTGATCTATGAACGGCATTTAACCGCAAAACGCATTTCCGACAAACTGGTAGTGTTTCTGGAAAGGATTTAAATAAATTGAATAGTCAGTGCACGCAGCTGGTATTTTTTCTGTTTTGTTTATTAGTTAACAGGGTTTTCGTTATTCTAATATTCACTTTGTGGTGAAGAAGATATGTGTCACACTTCATATGCTCTAACGCGACTTAAACAGAGTTCCTTACGTTTACGTTTATACTTAGAATATCACAATACATTATACAGTAAAATACATATAACGCAGTAAAAATTATAACATAAAGAAAGACAACATACTCGTATATATAAATAAAGACTTCTACATGGAAAGTAACCCATTATATGAGGGATGTTAAGCGCGGCGTTACCTGCATGTGAAAAAAGAATAGCAATAAAATGGTTCTCGATTCCTTTCTATAATTGGTTATTAGGCAACGCTTTGTTGTTAAACGCTTAGATCTAGATTTAAGCGTTTAACAACAAAGAAATAGATCTTTCTTCATAAATAAGATGTTTTTTTCTGGATGAAAAGTAGCCTATAGTACTCTTTATCCTCCCATCTATCACCACACAAAAAATCATATCGTGATGAATCTCCGTTGCGCCGTGAAAGAACGACAAACAAACAGCAACACCCACTTTCGCATTTCTTATATTACTTGTTAGATAGATTGTCTTTCCGAAGCATACTTACCGCTTTAAAAAAATACATGATATAAAGACTTAACGACCAACATTGACTATATAATCTGTGCACGGCGGCCACTCTTATTTCAATAAAAGGCTCATGTAACAAGGGCCGGGCGCTTTGTCTTTAACAGTAATGTAGGTTACATGAAGACATTCCATATTTGCACAGTGATGTTACGTGAGAAATGCCAAAAATCTGAATTGCGCTGTTAAAGTTGTCTATAAAGCTCCCCAGACTTGATAGCCTAGCCTGGCAGATCTCTCTTTGCGAGACGTTCATCCATCTGTCATTCCCCGGTAAACCTAATCGATCGGAGCCGTCTGAACCCTAAATCTGTTGTTTTCTTCGAATGTAAGATATGGCCAGTGCTGGTTTTAATTTTGATGCCATGTCAGTGAAAGATTAAATTTTTTCTTTCCTTGTACTTAAAATTTCTATACTGTTTTAATTTCACCACATCATTCCATAACACATCTTTTTTATTTTTCATATAAATATATTTATTTATCTTTACTGTAACTATCTTAATGTATCAACATATTTTGTAACATTTAGTTTTAGTGATATATTCAGAATTGTACTCTGAGGTACCTGTGGTGACAAGATACTACCTTTGCCGCTGTTTACGAAGTTATCAGAATTTGGGTCTTGAATAAATCTTTAAATCTTCGACAATCCAATATCAGCGTCTGTTTAAAACAGTACTTCAAACAAGGTTAAGAATTCTCAATGAATGTAATATTGAGGCTACGGGCCTACCGTAGATTAATTCCTTGTCGTCAAACATGTAGATAGTTATAATTTGTGCAAGGGTCCCGTCGTTACGAAGGTATGCTTTCAGGAGGGTTCTTATCTACCTTATCCTGTGTGCTATGTCTCATATCGGCTAATAACTCATTGATCCCTTTTAAGACACTACCTACGTGCTATTTCTAATCTTGTTTTTATGTTCGGATAGAAACTATGCTTGGAAAATGTTCTAGGTATTGTTTTAGTTAATTATTTAGTGATTAATGAAATTCCTTTATAGATATTTGGAACGCGCTTGGTAGTGCATAACACAGCTGCAATTTTGGTACTATCTGTGAAATTTTGTGATTACGTAATTTTAAGTTTCGTGGTGGTTCATTTAATAATGTTATAGAATTTTATAAAGTTTTCTACGTTACGTACTAAAAAGCTATACTCCAACATTTTCGTATTCACGAAAAATATACTGTTCATTTCTATATTTCAGCGGTAACAACTTTTCACCTACTCAACGAAGGTTACAAATCGATTTAACTGAGAAAACCTTTTTCCTTTTTGCTATCACAGTTTTATTAATTGATCCGATATCATTAATCTCTCTCGCTCGCTTTGCGCCCGGAATGATGCTAAATCACCTTTTATAAATAAACAGTCCTTCATACTATTACTTCTAACGATAAATGTTTTGGACGTACAATTTTATTGATCGAAGAATTAAGATCTCAGATATTCTGCTAAATAATGCCGTGTATATTAATTGAAAAAAATTCAAGCGCGCTTTTTGATTGTGGCTTGTAATCGTTCCTTGAAACTCACATACGAATGGAAGATGATTAAAACATAAAGGATGTATTTTTGTCTTAACCATTGCTTCCTCAAACGTGCGAGTGTAATCCTATATATGTACCAAATTAAGAACAGATACATTTCTTAATGTAATAATAAATGAATGTTCATTTGTGTCAAGTAAATTCTAAACAATTAAGAGAACATAGTTTATGAAAATATACGCAGCCTTATTTGTATTCCGTGGTCGTCGCAAGCCCGAGGAGAAATCCACAGGACTTAAAATTCATGGGCTGGCAACCGGTTCAGACTATACTTTCTATAAGTAGAGTAGGTATCAGTCATCCCAGTGTGTCCTTAGGGACGCAAGTTATTAAGGAAGGAGAGGCTGCTCATAAATATGGCTTAGAAAATTAAAGCCTGTCCGAGACCACGGCCATTGTACGATGATAATATCGAGATATAATGTCCCCCCATTATTGCCGGGACGAGGTTCAAATTTAGATGGCGCAGTAGAAAAATGATGCGATCAACGGGGTGTTGTTCATTTTCCTCGAAAGGTAATTTATAAAGTTGGAAGAAATTAAGAAAGTTTAAAAAGAAAGATAATTAAGATTGATAACTAACGTAACTAGTTTTAAAGTGGCTATAAAAAGAAATGAGGCGGAATATTTTAGATGGTTCATAATCCGACAGCAGATTAATGTGAACTAATTTTGTGGTAATTTTTTATTTATCTTTAGATAGAGCCTTCAAGACCAGTTGCATTATCAACGAATTGCTGGTCAGGAATAAAACATTGAATTCTTTGGTTTAAATATCTAGAATTAGAACGTGATAATGTATTTTAACTCATGAAAATACTTACCAACAGAGCTTCTTGTTACGAATTGCCACCAGCAGCGCAATGCATAATGGCCAAAATATGATATTACGAACGGCATTGCGGTTTCGGTTCTCATGTCGGTATTTTCATTCACTACAGTAATGAACTTGAGGTTTGTTTGTAAAGTTCTATAAATTTACACAGCTTGAGTTAGAGCATTCGGCCACAATGATTTAGTTTTTACATGTTTGAATGTTCCTTTTAACGGAACCCGGTGTTTATTGACAAAGGAAATCTATCGACATAAGTGAGCAGCTCAAAGATCGACATGTTTTATTTGAGTTTATACATTTATTGTTATTTCTAATGACAATGGAATGTCGCGTGATTTATAAATGTTTCTTGTTTCAACGTTCTTGTGTGATTCGTTTGTCAGGGTAGGATTATGGTCATCGACCAACGGCAAGTTCATTGTAATATGATCCTATAATTTCAAATTCAGGTGTCGAATCCTTAACAATATTGGCTTCTTACTAAAATACTACAAACACTACTTATGCATATTTTTTGTACAAAATGTTTGCAGTTAAATTTCAAACGCGGCAACATCCAAAACAAGAAATTGAAGAGCCGACCCATTTGTTACAAAAATTGGATGCGGTTCACTAAAGTCCTAAACCTATTTTCTGTCTGTGGATTTTATGCACAGCCACAATTCACGTCGATTATAAAATAAAAACGGTAGCTATATGTGTGGCTTGAAATGGATAAATTTATATTAGAACATAAACAATATTTTATTGTATAAATAGTCGGCGAACCAGTAGGTGACCCATGTTATGGTAAGTGACTTCCTGCGTTCACGGACACTAGTAACACCAAATGCATCACCAATGAAAAGAAAAGTAATGAAAAAGGCGTTTATGATAAAAGTTAAAAACAAAATAAGCATAATCAACATTACGAAAGCACAAAACCAAATAGATCTCTCTTCTCTATAAGTTTCTCCACGTACCGTAAAAAGTTACTACGCCCTCATAAGATGGAACTAAATCTCAAAAGTAACACGTGCTCGGAATTGGTAAATTTATGAGTTGATGAAGACAAACCAATACAAAAGGGTATCACGGCGATTTATAAGAAGCTCGTATAACAACAGTAAACTTGCTGATACTTCAATTGTTGTACATCACGAGTATGCGCTAAGTTATTTGCTCTTCGTGAACAATGTTATTCTAGAAGCGACCTAATTGTAATAGAATAGAGCTTAAAGTATCTCTAGCGCTCCCAAACAGAACGTGGAACGTTTGGGAGAAAACAAGGCATACGTGCGGAAAGCAAACGAGCGACACGGCCCGCATCATTTGTCAATCTCCAGTAATTCGTCCGTTTCCCACTGACGTCAGCTATAATACGGTTTCCCCCTATTTGTCCTTGTATGTAAGGCATGTTCAAATTAACAGCGCAACTTCGCAATGGATGGATGGTAATAGTTTATTATAGGAATTAGTTCTGCAGTTATTTGATACATTTCTTCGTACAATGTAGTTTACCCTTTAACCGATCTCCAATTTCACGTTAATTAGTTTTGATCTTCGTTTTATATTACTTGTCTAGAAAGTATCTGGCATCTGATATTGTATAGAATTGTATTAATTGGCAATCAGAATAAGCTTTAAGCATACAATTATTTTAGAAAGATTTATTAGCTTTTAAGATATTTTCTTGTTTATTAAATTTCAGTATACTGTAGAGATTTTCATTTAATTTGTATGTTTTGGAATTTATTTCTTATGAGTCGTGCAATAACGATACTTTTCATTTAATTGACTTGTAGTAATCAACAGATAATATTATTATTGTCACATTATGACCTATTTGACATTTCAAAAATACGTCAAAATTAAAGATTTAATATCTGTTGTTTTACCGAAGTGAAACGTATCTAGTATATAAACATAAAGATTGTATGTTTTCTGCTCGACCTTCATTTTCATTTTGTAATATTTTGATGTAATTTTTACACCACTTATATTATCTTCAAAATTGATATATTTCCTATTAGAACAGTAGATTGAGAAACCTTTTTCCTTAAGTATGAACTCCCAGTTTTTGACTCATCAACATCAGTGGATTAAAATTATAATTATGAATCGTTCGGTTATCAGTAGTTATTATATAAAAAACTCTGAAATTAAAATATTGTGTAGTCTGTAGCTGGATAGTAACACGTGGTCATTTACGTCGCCCTACGTTCGCGTCGTAATGTATGACAAAATGAGGCAGGGAAGGTTATGTAGGGGTTGGCCCTGTGCAAATGATTTGTTATTGATAAAGATATCAGGCGTGGATATCTAAAAAAGATTTGAATGTAAAGTCATTACGATGCTCGCCATTGTCATGTTAATGGATGTTTTGAAGATGAAACTAAACAAAATGAACATTTAAAAGGACTTAATGAAAATAAACTTTTTATTTTGATAATCGACAATTAAAGTAATTTGGCATTAGCTTTCCAAACTGGTTATGCCCAATATACACAAAAAATACAAATATAAAACGTCCTTATTAAAGTCAGCTAAAATGAATAAAGTGTGAATACCTAAATAGCTAATAGAAAAGACTGAATTCAATGCCACGCTAAGCAGTAACGCTCAGAACAACAATTGATAACTACAAAATTTCAACGGTGCCTATGATAAATGTTGTAACTGAAAAAATAAGTTTTAAAGAAGAACACGCCAAAAATTTGTTTTGTTTTTATGTTCAACTAAACGTAGAATTATTATTCATTATTAAGGTTCTCCGTATTGACACAAACAATACCTCTCCGAGAAATTGGAATGAATTAGATGTCTAAATCAGTTTAGGTATTCAAAAATAATTGAAAATTGATGACTGAGCATTACTCGACATGAGTGATATTTATAGGTACTTAAAAAATAAATATAAAGCCAACTACTTTGCTAATTTAGAAGATATAATTGTAGAAAGTACAATGAAGGAATGAACTAGTAAGTTCATAGAACGAGAATCATTGATCTCCGTTGATCGAGAATAAACTATCCAATCACATTTTTTCCTCATGTTGTTGCCAATTTTGGAACGATACTTATTTTGGCACTGATCGTAGTTTCGTTATAAAACTTGAGCTACGATATGGAACCTTTGTTTTCCAGTACAAATTAGAAAAAAACACAACATCTCATCCCGTTTTTGTGGAACAATCGGACAATTACGATTTTCCTTATACGATCCCAATTTTTGTAGACCATTTTCTTGGGAACAATGTCTTCTGCGGCCGAAATCGTTTTGGATTCGAGTAATAATACGGAAACGTAATAAAGTATTACTGTGGTGGTGAGTGGCTGGAATTAATGGCTGCCAGATTAATAAATTAATTTATTTGTCTGTGTATCGGTATTAGTGACTCGCGTACATAGTTACAGTTTTAGACAAACATTTTTTTATGTTTATATCCGTCAAATTATTAGATCAGTCACCTGTTGATAAGTTTTCACCACTGTCCTATGACATCGGTAGCTCCAAAGAAAATTGGTTCAGTGATCTCGAAAAGTTGGAATTTCGCACCTTACATCTGTTTCTAGTTCAGCAGATGACGTCATTCGCTGGAAGGTTGTCTTCGACTACAAAATGAGTAAGGTCTGTTCACACTCTATTTCATCGTTGAATTAAAACATGACATTTAAATGAAATAATAAAGAACTACAATAATAATATGATTTACATCGTAAAGTAAATAGTAATAAGTCATCGAGAATTTAATAACCATTAAATTCCATGCAAATAATATAAACTATTTGAACTAGGCTGCATTACTTCGATTGCTTTCAGAATAATAATGTATTAGAGGGGTTTTATAGTACAATAAAACCGTATTCGTGTAGATTCAGCTCTTCGATTAAGTGGCGGTTAATTACTAGACGAATCTCGTTGATTCGACATTGACTGAGTCACGTTAAACGTAGATATTTTTCTGTTCTGTTTGCCATTCGTTGAAACGCCGGCACAGATACTAATACGGCATGTGCAAAAATCATCATCATCGTCATCAGCCCATAGGTGTTCACTGCTGAACACAGGTCTCCCCGAGATTCTTATCCCGCTTTTCTTATCCAGTGGCGATCGGCGATCCTACGAATGTCGTCGGACCAGCGGGTCGGAGGTCGTCCTACACTACGTTACCGAGACGCGGTCTCCATTCTAGGACTTGTCTGCTCCAGCAGCCATCGGTCTTACGACAGATATGGCCAGCGCTCTGCTAATTCAGCTTGCTTATTCTGCGAGCTGTGTCCGTTACTATGGTTCAAAACGATAGCAATTAATGGTATAGTTCGTGCTGAACTTTGGTTTGCATGATATTCAGAATATTTCAGAGTATTCTAAAAATGTATTAACACAGCAATTGAGGACATGTTGCAATGTTTCAATCAAATTTAGCTTCAAATATCCCTGTTCTATACTCGTCACACCATTTATACCAGAAAACGTGAACCAGTTTTGTCGTTGGACTGTAAAAGAATAAAAAATGCCCATTACAGCATGTTAAAGGAAATAAAATTGTCGAATATGTCTCTTCCAGACAGATATGGCGTAAACCGGAGAAATATATCGTCCGCTTCACTCGTACAAAACGCACTAAATTTTCTGTGTCCTATACACGAACTTCATATCGTACATATGTTTCTTTTACCGCACGAATTTCAGTCTTAAGATATTGATGATAAAGTTAGTTTTAAAAACAACTTCTTTTCAATTGCTCCTTTTATTTAGTTTTGAATGTAATATCCTGATAGGTAGTTGTTTCCATATTTTTCAGCTCTTTATATAAAACTACGTCTTAGTATCGGCAGAGTACAAATTTTTAAATTTACATATCTTCTTGTTTATGTACTTAAATAAACACTAAATATTATCACGCTCACTAGGTACAATACATTAGTGAAAAACAGCATCCAAATTGATTAAGCTGTTTCTAACATTAGCAGGAACAAGCTCACTTACTATCAGAAGATTGTAAAAATCATTGATCTTAAATCTATCACTTTAATAAATAACACACATACTTTTCTTTCAACTTTCAATGTTAGTTACTACATTCGTTTTGGTCGATTTTTGCGCTGATTTAAAACTGCTTCCTCTTATCCTGTGAAGATTAAATTCGATACATTATTTGAGTTTCAATGATAATTGCATCTTTATGACATATAAGACCTGATGCTACACTCAGGAATGGCTCTAGACGTGAAAACTCCTTAATAATAAACAGGAAAGTTACTAAATATTTTGCAGTATAAAAAAATATTTTCAGTTTTTTTAACAATTCTTTTATTATGATTCTTTCATGTGCATATGTCGATTACTTACTTTTAGGATATGTGAAAATTATAATTACATTAATAAAATTCAATATCGACTTACTAATTCAATCCTTAACCTCATCCTGTAGCCGTAAATTTGTAAACAAACAAACTACCAAGCGGTTTATTACATTACAGACATCTTTAAGTACCATTTCAATACAATTCGATCGAATCGCCGGTGCGATTCGTGGCGGATTGGATGTCTAATAATTGTACAAGATGTGAATCAATTTGTCGGATTGCGGCCGAATGTGGCCAATAAACCGATCTCATAAGGGCTTTGCAACTCCTATTTGAGATTAGAGATACGCTTAGAAACCGTGAGGTAATTTCATTATTATACCTTACAGTTGCTCGTGGCTTTTTATACAATTCCAATAAGAGAACATTTATTATACATATTAATGAAGTGACGTATAACTTGGTAGTGAATTTAGTAAAAAACATATTTATCCTTAACTTATTCTCAACCTGTTCTCGATGTTTTATCTATGCATTATCCTGAAGTCACTTGTCTAACAACAGGCAAAACGCCCTAATGTTCTTATTCAAATCAAAATTATTTAATCATTTAAGTATTATTGATCCTGCATACTGATGCATCCTGATATTATGCATGACAATTCTACTAACATTTCGATGTTTGTCATGGAGGAGAAAAATTGGCAATATAGTGATGTAAGGGATTTTTATATCTAGGTATAAAAATATCTAGGGATTATATGCAGTACAGTTGCTTTCAGAAGAACTTTTCATTTACATGTTCAACTGTATTGTAGTATCCTTAACCTGCATGATATCCTTTCACGTATCACTTGAACTTTCATTAGATATAGTATTGTATGCGCGAAAAAGTCTATTGTCTTCTACACGTTCTTTAAATACCAAACATACGGTAATATAACGTATAGCTATGTCTGTGATATATATATACAGGGGAGGGGTTGGGAAGCTAAAAGATTGTAATTTGGGGATGAAGTAAAGAGGAAACTATTTAAAGTGTGTGAAAGGAGTTATTTTATTTATAAAAGTACAGGTGAGGTAAATCACACATTGACTTGGTTAATTCGTGGTAAAAATTTCGTTATTTTACCTACAAACTTGTTCAGAAATTACGGATAGATAGATTATCTAGAACGGTCATTAATCAACTTTAAATATAGCTACAGTAAGTATACAAATCCAGGCGAAAGCCGTGAGCAGGAAGTTAGATAACGAAATTTTTATATTTACGAACACATGACACACTTTATCATCGTGTAATAACCTCTCTCATGTCGCTAGATAATGTTAGAAAATATATTAAGAAAATCTGATAAACTTTATTCCTACATTAATCTACGAGTTTAAACTCGTAAGTTGTCTTTATTGAGAGCAGCAGCGACCGTGGTGATGATGATGAAATATTTTGAAGACTCAGGTCGGCTGATGCAGACCATTCCTGCAAAGTAAGGGTCGAATTCTATATATAGTATCAGATAATTGTTAGTTCCCTAATCCTGTTTCTGGTTTGACGTAAGTAAATGAATGAAATAAATGATGACGTCACCCGCAAAACAGAGCAAAATGCGAGGGTGTGTGTACACATAGATGTTCTTATGTCGAGATTAGTTACGCTGGGTTCACAAGGCGACTACGCGATGTGTGCGTTTGACGTATTCGGTCGAACTCCACCGCAGTGACAACAGAAAGTGTATGAAAACGGAAAAAAATGCTCACACGTGCATCGTCAATTGTTGGTCAAACGTCATAAATACGCATGTGATAGTCCCTGTTAACGTGTACTTTCAATAGCCTAAACTATGTAAGTTATTTTAAATGTTCACCAAATAAAACACGGGACTTCCCACGGTATCTGGAAGACAATAAAGTGGTCAACGCGGGCGGGTATTACTAGTAATAAGGCCGGATGATGATTGTGGGAATAGCCGGATAAATTGGGTACGTCGAACTTTATTGGAGCTCTTCAGGTTATTGGAGATGTCTTTTGTGCCCTTCGAGCTTTTGTTAGCCATACTCTACTGCGAATATGTACACCCACAGTAGTGTTGAAATCGAAAATGTAATTTATTTTAAGATATTTAAATATACAGTCAGTGATATAAATAAATAGTAATTAAAATAAAACTAGAAAATATTTTCAATGTAACACATAAACCTTATATATTATCTATACTAATGTTATAAATACGAAAGAATGTTTGTTTGTCATTCTTTCACGGCGTAACTATACGCATAATTTTTG
>DWPA01003527.1:0-13953 GCA_018251375.1 Calpodes ethlius
GATCCAAATTAATACACTAAAGTTACAAACTTGTTTTTAGATTTTTTATAACTTAACCTACGGTAGTAGTTTCTTTGGAATACGTAAATACACTCAAATACGCGCGTAATTACTACACTCAAATACGTAGTGGAGATATCGAACTCAAGTCAAGAACGAGATCCCAATTAATACACTAAAAGTTGTAAACTTGTTTTTAGATTTTTTAAATTATAATATAAACTTACGATAGTAGTTTCTTTGGAATACGTAAATACACTCAAATACACTCGTAATTACTACACTCAAATGCGCGCGTAGGGGAGATATCGAACTCAAGTCAAGAACAAGATCCCGACCTTCAAGGGAAGTTTCACCGAAATGATATAACCAGGCCGGATATTACACAACACGCGCAGGTACGCTTGATGCCGTATTCCTGGTGATTGATGAAGCTCTTGTAGCCTTTTCTGACGTTAAAAGTATTTCGGGCTTGAGTATTGGTTCAGGTTTTCGTTTCAAAGGATATCTCATGTTCCGAACATAATTCTCTTGATAACTTCAAAGTTTGTTACGTAAGAGATGAGTTATGTCAGTGTTAGATGACCTAATGCAGCCTTGGTCTATTTTATCAAGGACATTCTAGTGTTTAGTGTAGTCATAGTTCCATTAATGTCTTCAATATTGCGATAAAATGTTGATGTATAATTTCATTGAACGCGAGTCTTGTTAAATACGCGTATAATATTTTATGAAACTCTAGGATAAGATAGTTATATCCTAACTTTTATCCTTGAAACTTATGTTAGAGTATCTCTGAAAGAAATGTGCAAATTGTGAAACTAACGTATCTTTTAGATATCTTTTACTCAACTTGCAATGTTTATTACTGTTAGTTTTAATCTATCGTACTAATTGGCTTAGGAATACTTCCTCTTAACCTAATAAGTTGAAATTGAAATTTTACTTTGTTTTTGTTACGGTGACAATGCATCTTTATGACAAGCATGATCTGATACTTCATTTAGGAATGGCTTCAGCCAAGGGCACTCCTCAACGGTTCATCGTTCAGCACAGTTACTACTTTTTTGTAGTATAATGGCGTGTTTTTTGATTTTTAAAGTGTTGTTTTTATACTTGTAGATGTTTTTGTACTCTTCTCGTAGACATACATTATATGATTTTACGATATCTATCTGAATTTTCAATGAAAATATATATAACCATTACGTTTAGTATTACACAAGTATATTATTGTTTTATATCATGAATTATATGACATTTTGTACATTTTGATAACTATGTCATAAAATTATTGTATTAAAGAATTACTGTGTTTTACATAGTTTTTTAAAGTTGTATGTATCTTGGTTTACAACGTCATATATATAATATTTTGTTGAATAATAGCATTTATTCATTAAACTTGTCTTTAGTAAGTTTTTAAATATGTTGATAGTTTTGTTTTTTCATCATCATCATCATTACAACCTATAACTGACCCACTGCTGGGCTCCGGTCTCCTCCAATGTTCACCACGCTTGCGTAGTGTCCGGGATTGTTAGATTGGATGTTTTTAATTAGTTTGGTATTTTGTTATATTTATATTATTTTGTGTGCAAATGTACAACATATTTCATTTTCTTTATCTAAGTGTTTCTTCAATCGATTTTATTTTGTTTTTATTTTATTATAGTCTTATTGTTTATTAAGATTGTAAGGTGGAGTATAAGGATGTATAGGAAGTTTATCAAGATAAGATAAGATAGTTGTATTCAATTGTCTGTGCTATTTTCAAACACTACTAACACAAACGTCCATGATCATGTGCGTGTGCAGACGGTGATAGAATATTAATACGCAATATTTTGCTGAAAATCGACAGCATCACCTTCACTCTACCTTTCGGTTTTTAGGGTTCCGTAGTCAAAACGGAGATGTTATAGTTTCGTCTTGTTTGAACGTCCGTATTTCCGTAGCACGGCGCAGAGACTCTTAGTACTATAAAGTTTTAATTTGGCATGAGTATATTTATTTATTACAACGAAAGAAACTGAGGGAACTTTGATGAAATTTTTTTTTTTATACTACATGTAAAGGGTGGTAATTTTTTCTCCTCTATCCCGTATTATAGTGTCGTGGGGTAGGTTATTCAAATCTATTAAAGGTTTGTGAAGGTTTTGAAAAATATCAATATTTAAAGTGCTTATTTTGGTTTGAATCAATTGTCCCCTCTTTGCCAGTTAAATGGTTTGCGTTGGACATTTAGAACGTCGATTTTCATGTATTTTGATATTAGTGTTGTGGAGGTAATAATAATAATAGGATTTCCTACTTCCTTTTTTATTCTTTTCTTTTCGTCATTAAACATGGTACAACATGGTTTTCATTTAAATCAATTTAATATTTATTGTAGCATTAACAACCACAACTACAACTATATTACTCCGTTACCAATATTTTACTCTGTGCAATACAAAAATTGAAAATGGAAGACTTAAGGGCAGTAACATTTTGCACTAAGATCTGCAATAGACATGTAATGTGTGATCATTTCAAGGTAACCTTTAAAGTTGGTAAGATAAAAATGTTTCTGTACAAACATCTGAGAGATCCATATTTGCCGAATTTCTTTATAATTAACGGTTAGGTACTACTTTCCTTGTCAAATAATTGATTTTCACGCTTTTGTGCGTGTCGGTGATCTGAAGTACATGTCTATATTTTTTCTGTTTCACTTTAATGCATGATATATGAGGGAGATAACTGTCGAGGCATTATAAGTCTACTTATCCGCGTCTCCTCCCGTGTCGTAAAAAGAACAGCAATAAAAAGGTTGTCGATTTCTTTCTATCATTCGTTGCCAGGCAATGCTTTGTTGTTCAACACTTTCTTTGTATACATTGTAATGGATTCCCACAGAAATGAGACGGTTTTTCGCGGTAAAAAGCTATGCCTGTCATCTCAACTATCTCTAAACAAAAAATCAAACTATAATGACGATCCATTGAGCCGCGAAAGAAGGACAGGAGAATGGTATAGACGTGAATAAATATATAAGTTTTGGTAATACAATAATGAGTAGTTTCAAGATACATTAAAGAGTTACTGTAAATTACCTTTGACCTGCTTCTTTCATCTTTCGAGTGTCAGCTAAGAATTTATCACATTACAATCAGGGACTACCAATCAATACATTCCAATATTACAATTCTCATGTCGGCACTATAATTTCCTTTATTCAGCTACTATGAACGCTGTCCCTATTCCTAACTGGCCTCAAAGATCAGGCCACTTCGAAATTTAATCTTGCGGTCACTGAGATTTATTACCCTGTACGCCCAATGTCCTTCAATGTCCCAATTTGTCGCTTTTTACAACGTAGCTAGAATTGTGTTGGTAACGTTGAATAATAGTACGGAAAATTTAATACAATTGGAAATATATTTTGCTGTCTATGTTCACTAACGATATTCTCTTTAATGTAATATGTAGGGGAGAGAGAAGTGCTTCATCGTTTGAACCTTTAGTTTAAGCTAGTCTACCTTTGAACGATGGTTTATAGACGATTTCCAATCCTGCACGTATCTATAATAATGAAAAGCTAAGCGTATTACAAGTTAAATATCACTATCTAAAATATCTTGACGAAACCTGCATACCTGAGAGTTTCATAATGTTTTGAAAGGTGTTTGGCGACACCGTACACCCACTGGATGTCATACTACTTCTTCACAAAAGTAGTTTTCTTGGCTGAGTCTCTTCAAACTTGCCCTTCCGTTCGCGTGGAGCTGTAACGGTGTTAGGTTAAAAAAAAACTGACCATTAAAAAAAGAAGGTGCTTTTTTCTCCTCACACCCTATCTCAATCACGTTATTGAAGTTTTCTACAATGCTTATATATATATACAAATATGCAAATTCCTAACGCAAACCTGTTGGATCTCGGCCGTCACCTAGACATTATATTTTGCCTAGCGGGTAATTTATATTTGCTAAAATATGTAAAGCCTACCAATCTGCATTTGGACAGCGTGGTGGATTCTTATCACATTTTGAGAGGATATCTGAGCTCAGCACTCTGAGCACATTTATGAATTGAGTGATGAATTGGTTTGGGGCCTTGAATGTACTGTGCAGTGGTATTTCATGGAGAAATTTTGAAGAAACTTCTGTTAAGCCTCATTTATGTCAAATCATAATTTCCGAGTAATGTTTATTAATATTAGTTAATTTGCAACATTCAACCCGGTTGCACAATGAGCTTCTTGCACAGGTCTAGCCAGCTCGCGAGACGCCGAAGTTTCTCGAACTTTGACGAAGTTTATCGAAGTTTAAATAACTTCCGACGCCTCACTCGAAGCTCCACATCTGCTTGGCCGCGAGCACTGCGATACTTGAATCAGATTTGGTTTTATATAAACTAAGGTTAGGCTGCTCTTGGAGAATATTTTAAACTTTACGGAAAGAAATTTTACGTTACTTACTCTGATTCGATTTTAATAATCTAATTTTGATTCAACTTCATACTGACCTATTACGCAAGAAAAAATATAAAGTTTAAAAGATTCATCATCATCATTACAACCCATAATTGTCCCATTGGGCTTGGGTCTCCTCTCACGAGGTGAGGAGTTTAAGCCATAGTCCACTACGCTGGCCAAGTACGGATTGGTAGACATCACAAACCTTCGAGAACATTATGGTAAACTCTCGGGTGTGCAGGTTTTCTCGCGATGTTTTCCTTCACCGAGACAAGTGATAATTGACAAGTAATACGCACATAACTTTTTGACAATTAGAGGTGCGTGCAGGATTCAAATTCACGCCCTTACGTTCGGGGAACCAATTTTTCAACCACTAGGCTATCATTGCTTTTAAAACCTTTGGGATTCATCATAAGACCCACGATACCAACTAAGATAAGAGTATTTCTACGACAAATCCAATGAGGTTAAACTCGATCGGGTGACGTCCTTCTTAACTGACGTCAATAAGGACAAAGTTCTCGATTCGTCTCGATGTTTTTTTAAGAATTATTGTTCACTGATTACCCGAAGAAAGTTTGATCGAGTTGAACGAATAACAGTATTGTGTAGAGATTGCTTCAAGTTGGTTCCATATAAATATACTTAGGGTCTGATGATGGGTTCTGAAGATAAAGAGTGAAATTCTTCAATGAATGCGTATATGAACCGTGTTTCAAGATATTTGATGTCGATAACATTGAGATAACTAAAGTAGTACATAATTATTCAGGGTGATATAATGTGTATTAAAGAAAATAAATAGATAACCTTTATTCTCCTACTTATTACGTATATATATTTTAAGGAAAAACAGAAGAGTATTAACTTTTAACAAAAACTGGAATCAAATCCAAAACCGTGGCCGTTGGTAATGTAGCCGTACCCGTTGAAGATCTAGATCTGGTCGTCAAGTCCCACGGTTTTGATGAGCTGTAGGATATTATTGGGTTTCAGATCTTTGATCTGACTGGAGAGGATCATATTCATTCTGCAGTGAGTCATGGCCATACAGTCGCAGAGGATGTGGATTGGAGTTTCCTCTGCCTAATTGCAAAATCTGCAACCTGCGGTGCTCAACCCTATCGAATGTAAGTGTTTGTGGAGCCTGCAGTGTCCAGTGAGTAACCTTATTAGTGCACGCAGATCTGGTCTGGTTTTGAATACTTTTGAGAGAAACCCTTTATAAGGAGTTTGACTTGTCTGTTTCCTGGCGCATTTTGCCATATTTTCGTCGTTTAAAGTCACCTATATGAAATGTTTGTTTAATAAATAAATATGTTCAGTGATATCCAATAGTCCACTTAACGAATCAGAGATACCCAAAGTGTATGCAATTATAGATATTATCGACTCCATAGAAGGAAAACTAACATTTCAGCCAAAATCACTTTCTTTACACTCCCATAAAATTTACTTTATATAATTTTAAAAATTATTATTATCCTGTAGACTAAAAGTTTTAGCGATTTTTGTAAAAAACAATATTAAATTGCGATTTTCTCGAAAGTTGAAAATTCTTAGTCAGTTTTTCTTCCACGTGGACATTATGTTCTATGTGCCAGTATATATCAAATGCACCAGTGACAAATATTAGAAGTTAATTATTGACTTAATTTAATAATATTTGATAAAAGTGCGTATACGCAAGTTTTCTATAAACAAAATGGTTAAATCCCTTCCTTGCGAGTTTCACGCAAATTTAATAGCTGGCAGCAATCCAAACCTGGTATCGCGCATGACTTTAAACTTCACGAAGGTTTGCAAACTTTAAACAACTTTCGCTGTTCAAATACTTAGAGCTTAATATCAGCTTGAATATTTTGTAGCGTGTAATTTTAAGTATTAGCGTGTAACGTTGTAAGTAATATATAATGTTAGCAATCTTAAGGGGCAGTAGTCGGAAAAGTGGGGGTAATTCCTATATAAGTCGGATTGTAATGTCGAAGTGACACAGTTCTCTGATATCTTTGGGATGCGAAAGCTATGCTTGTCGCTATATTGGTCTGATCTGAATATTGTGAAGTACTTTTAGTTGCTTATGCGTTGTGGATTGTTTCTAACGTAATTTGAGTTTATTTAAATTGTGATTCAAATCAGATTATGTCTTAATAAAATTTATCTTTTAATTAAAATATCACTTCGGACCCAAAACTAGTATTTTTTAATAAAATTCCACTTCTGAACCTAAAAATATCAAATATCTTTATAATCGTTTCTGTAATAATCACACATATACAGTTGTGAGACACAGACACACAATTAAGTATAAACAAAATTAAAACAAAATTTCAATAATTATAACATACTCGAAAATAAATGAATATACACACAAAAATTACTTCGTAAGAGAGAACACGTGTTACAATTGTATTAGCGTAGATTTTCTCGTAGCGTAGAAAATACCTCCAATTCTCCAAGCTCTTTATTGAAGTATTGATGGCCTTAAATCAACATGAAACAACATTACCACCCAGTCAGCATTGGGAGTAATTGAGTAACCCAAATCATGGATAAATTGCGTCCTGAATATCCCACCAATTTTGGTCGTTCAACATTGTATCGTCTCATGGGGTTTTAGACGGCTTTGACGTGTTATGTCGCACGGTAATCTAAATTACTTAATCAAACCTATGTGGTTAGAGACTTAGACTGGGTTTAGGACTTAAGGTTTGCAAATAAACCAGAGTTAATTTACAACCACGCAATCCTATACCCGATATGCTCTTGGCTATTGCTTTCACAAGTTTTTTTTTGATTTGACATATACGATTTACTTTAAAAACAGTCTGCTACAAAACTTGAGATTGACCTATTTACTGATTTCACTTTTACTAACACTATTCGCATTCCAAATTCAAATCACTTTTAGCCTTTCGGGATTAATAATCTATTTTAGGTCCCGATCATAAATTACAATCTTGCTATCTTTGAATAGATGTGATAAATTATACACTTAATAACTCTTTAATCCACAAAAGCTTCCCTGTATGATTTTAAGTTACAAAATAAAGTAAAAAAAAATATTTTGCCTTTTAGCATTACTATCTATCAAATTCTTATTTATTATGCATCCAATATGCACAAACTACAACCTACATAACGCACAGAACCTGGCTACTCCTTGGCTATCTACGAATACCTAAATTAACCTTTAACACACTTCCAGCGGTACTCCCATAAGGAGTGCATTCCGGCTCTCCCACCGGAATCGCGTTTGTAAACATGGTACACGGCCTTAGGACGGAAGCCATCACCAGGCGGTGTATGGTGGGTATGCGTCCGGGCGAGTCCCACATAACCAACACACGCAGCTGTGTTGGAATGTATGAGTATTCACTGCTACACTCCCGCATGGAGGGCATTCAATTCCCACACAAAAAAAAACATCTTTAACATAAAACTTAAATAGCATTAGCCTATGTACCAAAGTACAAAGAACTCATTAAATAAGTGCAATTGCTATAATTTATTACTGTGATATGCATAAAGAAGCGAACTTTAAATCGACTTTGCATTGACTTTAGCAACTCGCTTGTCCTGGCGAAATTACCTAAGTTGACATGCATTCTAGAACGAACACAAATGAAAAGCTTCACAACGCGGAACAAAACAATGCGAGAAGTCCCACAATTGATTAATATAAGTCAGATGTGCGGTTTATTATTTCCTATAGTCAGAGTAATCTCATTTTCTGTATCGCTTCCAAAAATTTCATCGTACACTGTATTGATATATTAAATAGTACATTCGATAAATCATTGAAATTATATGAAATTAAATTAAATGAAATAATTATAGATAGTAGATGAAATATGACTCAAGAGACAGCACAGATAGACAAAGATAAGAACATACACATTCAGACTGAGAACAAAAATTTAAACTCATCATTCAAATTTCTGCCTCGCTGCAAATCAAACGCCTCTTTGAGTAGCGGTCCGATAGGAAAAGCATTGAACCAGACGATTCCTCAAATTGAAATGAAAGGAAATGAAATGAATGATTTGTCTGAAGTGGATTAAAAACTATCAGAGATTTTATTGACGTTCTTAGTTTTGTTCAAAGTATAATAGTGAAACTAAATAGTGAAATAAGATCTTTAGAAGGTTGTAAAATATGTGAACTGCTATTTACACACACACACACATACACACACACACACACACAGTACCCACACCTACACTCACTCCACATGCACGCATGCACTTACACTCAACACTAACATTCAAATTTTGTTATGATGTTTTTAGATCAGTAAGTACTTTTTAAGTACTCCGAGGTGGGGATAAATAGTAGCGACACTGTTTTAAACTGTTGCTACTGTTTACGAACATTACAATTGTAAATTTGTTTTTGCTAATAAATAAATAAAATCTTGTTATTGAACCAATCTGGCTCACTATGAAAAGAGCTAAAATAAACTAATCTAGCTATTTCTACGTCAGTACAGAGTTTCTTAACAATGCGTAACTTAATCTCCTGACAAGCCTTAACTATGAAAACTGCATTCATTATATTCAGCAGTCTATAATCCGGCTAAGAGATATGATTAAACAGAATTTTCTAGTTCCAATACTTTCTTAAATAAGAAAAAGAATTAGATCATATTTTACAATTTGTTGAGTAAATTCAGCACTTTTCATTTTTGGAATGTTGCTATTTGCATCATTACTTCTATCTACTATAAAGATGTTATTGGCATAGATCGGAATGAATTGTGCTATTAGGAATTATTGTACTAAAACATTTATACTTATGGTTAAGAGTAGGGGTAATAAAAAATTTGTTATACTAAGCATTTATTACTTTATAGCTAAAATACCGTCGAAACAAACGAAAAAATATTTATCATGACGAAAAATAACAATTAAAAAAAAATTGTTACTTAAGAGGTACTTAAACTACTTTATTAGATAAATATATTTCGAAGTTTAACCAGTATTTTTTTAATGTATACATACTAAATATTTTAGAATAACTTCAGTTACAAAATGAAAAAATCTCCCACCCAGACTAATGTATGTCTATGCCTAGAGATCTTATAAAACAGACTGAAATGTTTTACGTAATTTGGACACGAAGCGTACGTTCACTTTTTCATTGTTAGATATCTAAAATTTTATGTTACTGATATCCAGGCGCGTTAATAACCCTTACCATGATATCACGCTTTTCATGCCAAACCTAATCACAGATCGACACGGCCGGACGAAAACTTTCAAGTACCGGTATAAATCACATAGCAACGTAGGAATCACCATCAATTTACGTAAGCATATCGAATCAATTTGTGATTCATACCTGACCTGAGCACACCAAAGCAGGTGATCATTAATTTTGAACGAACCGAACAATTTGAATACAGAATTATCACATTACAGTTCTCTCCAAGCTTTTGCTATAGTCATGTTGTGCACTAATGGATTTTGCTATTCAAATACAAATGTTTGTTTTAGATCAACAAATAGTTTGGAAGCTGTTATATTATCATCTCCAAACGTCGGTAGAAATACGTGAATATTATTTGTATTTGTTGGCTCTTATGAATTCAGCATACACTAAATCCAAGATATCCAAATTAGCATTTAAAGGAATTTGTGAAATTTGACCTATATGCTTTCCCTGTTATCAATTTACATGTATTTTCTTCTTTTCCATGAGTTCATCATTCTTATAACTAACCTCTTCCTCTATAACCCCAAAGCCATTATAAACACGCTGCCGGCCTCGGAGAGGAAGTGAATCGAGTTCCTAGTTCCTCTTAGTACTGGAGTTAGTAATAACATGTCATGTCTCCATACCATCAAATGTTTTATTTGATCTGAATTGCAAGCGCAATTGGCCAGAAAAAATTGCTTGCGTATAATTTACACATGTCAGAAGTAAAACTTCTTAGGCAAACTATTTTTTAAATCTCGTTTATATTTATACTAATGTTAACCTTTGGATTTTGTATACTTAGAGGAAAGCTAAATTTATCCTAGGAATTTAGTCTAATAATGAATCTAATTGTAATTAAAATAATAAAAGTCAAAAGTTAACACTACTTATAAATTTGATTTTATTTTAATTATATTTGACGATACGATGCAATTTCTATTGTTATTGATGTAACCAGAGCATTAAGATAACTAAAACATTCAATATAAGTTCATGTTTCAACATTATCTATGTATCTTTAAAAATAGGGTCTATTTTAGTTTCTGAATTTGTAATTGGTGTGTTTGCATTGTTATTTAACTGTAGACTAACGTTCATCCTATCTAACTCTATCTCTCTCAATCATACTGTCTTGGTCACCCCCATTTCTTGCCCTACTATGCGGCTATGCTACGTTCGACTTTTCTCACTTTCTCTCTCAATCGTTCTCAATCGCTCTATGAGGGATAGAGCGAGATTCTTTGATAATAACGTCTCACAATCAACTGTCATGCGCCGCTTTTCATCCGCGAAAAAATTAACTTCATATGCATGAAGCAATAGCAAAGAATTTTAACTTCAAAATAATTTACTTTGTGTACTGAATTCGGAGAAAAGGGCATAAGGCAGATGTTTTATGTCTTGAGTCGATCAAAAGTGATCAACCAAGTCCGGAAACTGTGAACTCTGTTGGTATAAGACTTTCAAGATTTGGATATCCTATTAATGCCGAGATATTGGTGGAAACCAATTCTCAGTAAAGTAGGGTAATCGAGTGTGCTATAGGAAGCCTTAGTTATGAGGTTAAATATGTGCCCTATATGAAAGATGAAGAGAGTAACACGGATATGATAAAAAAGAGAGAAATAAATTGATGACATGTAAGCTTCAGTTTGTCAGGCTGAGTACCCACGGAGTCGTGAAATGATATTTGAATTTTAGTGGAATTGTGTTTGCGGTTTCGGGCACTACGGCAGGTAAACATTTGACACTCGTAATACTATTTGCGTAGAACGTTAACTGAGTTCCAAAATACTGCCGGTTTCCAACAACGGATAATTATATTATAGAGAACCACAACTTCACTTGGCTGAAAATTTTATGTATCACCCTTAGAAAGTTTGTTTTTGCATCAAGACTCTTCTCATTTAAGCAGCTGAAAAGATAGTATCTAGAACCTTCTACGGGATGTGATTAGGTTTAGTATCAACTGAGACTCGAGTTATAGCTTGTGAGTTTCGGAATTACGCGACGGAAAAAACGGAATATTTCCAACCTGCCAAACTCCATACTTACGTTCATTTGTTAATCATTCTTCAATGATTATCTTCATAATCCACGTGTTCCGATTGCAGTATCAGAAAGTCATTCTTGTCGAGTGGCAAGTTTCACTGATATATTTGGTGTAGCTAATACTTCTAATAACATTTAAATAGTTAATGTGACAAAGGTTTTATTAAGAGAAATTAAGTCTACACCTTTTTTCATATTATCCTTACATTTAACTACCCGTCCTAAACCTATCTGTAACGAAATTCAAGTAATTACTTGAGTGAAGTGAGGAAAAGTAAGTTAAACAATTATTTATATGTAATAGCTAAGAATTTGAACGAAGTCAGAACTATAAAAAAATTTTGAATCTGCTAATTAGTCGCTTCAGTCATTACTTAAACTCAAGTAATTACTTTATCATGACTATATATAAGTGTCAGTATCTTATTTTGCAAATAATTCACAACTACTTCAATAACCTGCTTCTTATTTATTATTCTTCATTCAATTATTTTTCCTTATCTCTTTTGTTTTTGCTTGCCGTCGATCTATTACGTCAAGAAATCCAACGAACTAGCAAGAAGGTATTTAGTAATAAAGACTAATAGAATGAAGCTTTTGTCGGAAGTCGTTAAGTTCGTTCCTGGATCGAGCTTAGCGTAATCTGCAGGTAATGAACATCTTGAATGGAGAATAAAGAGGAACTCTTCTCTTGTTGAACATAAATTATTCAATGCTCGCACGGTTAGTTAGAGGAGACATGGAGATTTCGAAAAAGAGAAAATATTTTTTCAGTTCACTTCATCGAAGGATGAAACGATGAGCATAAAAATGTGTTGAGAATACAACTTTAGTAATAAATAATCCGATAGTCAAATCTCTTCCATATATTTAAAATATTAAATGTTCCTCATGTAACTGCATTTCACTTAAAAATAAATAATATTGAGCACATTCCCGATATTGGGTTAATTTCTTCAGTTACACAAACACTTAGTTGCACAAAGTTGTGAATTAAAATATCAGTATAGAATCCTAGAAGAAATAGAAAATTAGTAATAAAGAATCTTGATTTAATTATATTGTAGAAAACATAGTGCACCACGCTGGCCAAATGCGGATTGGTAGACTTCACACACCTTCGAAAATTTTATGGAGAACTCTCGGGTGTGCAGGTTTCCTCATGATGCTAACTTTTTGAAAATTAGAGGTGCGTGCAGGATTCGAACTCACGCCCCCTGTTCGGGGAAGCAATGTTCGAATAATTTGGCTATCACCTCTTTACATAGCTTTCCAAAAATAAGTATTACTAAAGACATCACCGTTGTGTTAACGGACAAAAGAGCAGGGTATAATAGTTTCTACGGTGATAACAGTATGTCACTAGACGCACCTGAAAATTATTATTATACTGAATTTACATGATTTATATACTCACACATCTAAACGTTCACACATTTATACGCTGTGGACAACAGAAACATGACCCATGACCAGACATCAAACATTTATCTACGACAAATGCCTGTCGAGTATGTAGCTATTTCGAATCGATTGCCCCCGTCATGTAACTTCATCGAAGTCAAGTGTCCTTCCAGAATTATAGTACTAGAGGTATGGTATGTCCAATATATTGCACATATCATAATTCGCAAAGCTACTTACATAAATTACGAATTTTGAAAGATAAGGATCAATTTCCAAAGGCTTGGTCACGATTATAATTACAAAATAAAGTTACATATTTCATAACTTTACAGTTCTAATGCTACGAAGGTACAGTTAGCAAAGAATTATTTTCTCCGAAGCAAAGCGAAGGCGGGTTAGTCGTAAAATAAAAATCAGCACTTCGTTAAGTGTCATTAAACCCAACGTTGGAGCAAGTAGAACGTAACCTGTGTGTAACGAGAATTCTGAGGTGAAAGTTGTAAAGAAAATTTTATTATTTTGTGAAATAAAACGCTCATAGCTAAGCTACTAGGACGTGAACCAAACTAAGCTAAGGCCGATGATGGAAATATTGTAAGCAGTGTGGTAATCACATCGAACTATGCTGTTTTTACTAAAGTACATATTACGTCATTTAAATTCAAAATAATTCATATAAGTAACACGGATACACTTATGCATAACATTATTTGATTCTACAACCGTTTCTGAATGACACTTTATCGTGGAGATGAAGAAAAGGCGAGAGAAACTTCGCAGCATTTTTTTTAACTAAAATAATGTTTTAAATTATGAATATCTGTGTC